>JAUYWG010000060.1:9065810-9078970 GCA_034779775.1 Enteromius afrohamiltoni | reverse complement strand
TGTATGTGTATGTGTGTGTGTGTGTATTTCCTCTTGTATAAAGTCACTGCATTTGCCATTTGAACTATTTTATTATTACAAATGTAATAATCATAAGCCAGCTGCCTATCCTCCACTCAATCACGATAGAAATGTCACGACATGTTTGGTGTATAATAGCTGCCTTTATTCTTCACTTGTTAGACACAATCATAAAGCAACACTTTTCTTGGTTGTTACGCTTTTGTACCTGTCATTATGTTCCAGGCTTCTATCTGCATCTAGCCTTCTCTCTTTTCTTCTTTTCCTTCTTGCTTATATTCTTGATCAAATCAGTTAGATTACCCCCTCCCCCTGCCTTTATTTGTAAATCTATCTAGAAACTGAAAATCCCCTATAATCCACAAATCAAAACAAGGTCTGTCTGGGAAACTCATGGAAAGCTTTTAGATGATCAAGTGTCTCAAAATAAGCACCATTCAATGCATTACATACAGTAACCTACAAATGGCTGGCTTAATGCGCTCCCTGAATATTAAATTGGGATACATGAAAAAATTATTTAGCTGTATTGCAGTGTTATAAAAGGTATCCTGTTAACATTTAAAGGGATCATTTAAACATAAAATTAAAATTCTGTCATGTCACCCTCAAGTTTTTCCAAAGTTCCATCTTCTGCTGAACATAAAAGAAGATAATCATTTTGAAGAGTGAAAAAAACGGCAGCTGTGGTTGCCAGAATAATTTTGTACAAAATTTACAGTATAAAACTGTAATTTACAAACTGGAAAAATTTCATGTACAACAACACACACTGCTATTTATATTTTTTTGACTGTAAATTATACATTGATGTGCTCTATTTACTTTAAAAAACTAGAATTAACAACATTTTACTGTAAATTTACTTAAATTTACAGTTTTTACCTGTATATAGTACAGAAACGTACTGTTTGTTTTTCTGTACAGTTTACAAGATTTTACAGTTAAAATCACACTTATTTTTTTTCAATGTACCCAACAGTTGACTTCCATAGTATGGATATTAACAGCATTGCTTCTTGCTGACAGCTCTCAGATCAGTGCGATAGTTATCTGGGGCAAACTCACCAGCTGTGCACAGATGTATCTAGAGCTTAATAGGGTCAGTAAAAAGCAAGAGACTAAACAACACAGATGAATGTAGTGGGACCAATGCAGCATCTAGAAAGGCTTCAACCTGCTCAGACCGCGGTAAGGTTACATGGGGATAAAACACAGCTGGTGTCTGCGCTGAAGTCATACTTTTAAATATTGATATCTGATGGCCACATCCACTGCAGTAGATTCACAGAGCAATTGATGCACAGTTCTGATAAATTTCTCCAAATGTGTTCAGAATAAGGATATATTGGATATATTCAGGGAGTATATTTGGGAGTAAACTAGCATACTCAATTATCAACTTCAATTATCTGTCCCAATGAAAAAGAGCAGAATAAATAAATGAAAATCTTGCTAAATGACCATAGAAATTCACCAGACACATACCGGTAGATGACGTGTTCTTAAACGAAAGCGGGAACGACACGCCCATGGACCAATCACGACAAGCGTCGCGTTACGAGGGGCGGGGTTACGCACACAGCTGTCGCGCAGGAGTGGTTGCCATGGTGGACAAGTCCCTCTAGCGATGTCGGTTTAAGCTCATTGAACTTCAGTTCATCTTTATTACGGTACGTAAATTTGTCTTTATACTTCCCAAGCTAGTTTATATGTACTGTTAAACCCATAGGTAGATAATATACTGTTAATGGAAATAAAAACGAACGACCTATCCATACAAATTAGCAAAGACGGCTAGCAAGCTAGCAGTTTTTCTTATAAGTTACTGTTCGTTTCCCAAAACAAAGATAATAATCGTTTCATAAGCATGCAGGACTATTACTAACTAACTTATCCTGACATATGTTAAAATGTGACATTTACTTTTACAAAATCTAAAGCACTATGGTGTTAGCATTGTTGTTTGGACATGATACCATGGTAATGTCATGTTATTGAACCTTACAATTGAAATATTATTGTATTCTGTTAATTAACTCTCTGTACTATGGTGTACGGAAGTACTTTGGTGTTACTGGTACCACAGTTTCAAAAGCTGTTAAAATAATATCCATCAATGGATATTAGATTTGTTTTCTAATGTGTTAAACCTGTCCATTTATTCTTCCACTCATCTAGAACTAAAAGTCATGGCAGAGACAGTCGATGGCAAGAAGGATGAGGCCGACTACAAGAGACTACACAGCTTTCCTCTCATACGGGTAAAAACTGTGGACTTCTTCAATCTTGGAAAAATCCAAACAATTATAACAAACAATGCAAAAAGGGTATGGAAAGCTTGCTTTTCTGAACTCAAACAGTCGAGCATGGTATGGGTAACACCAAAAATCATTGGTTTGTTACATGATCTTATAAAAATCTATGATATACGTTTTTTTTGGAGGAAAAAAAAAACATCAGATGCATGAAGAAGATACTCAATTAAATGTTTTTAACCATCTAAAATTGGTCTGAATGAAAACTGAAACATGTCAGTCACATTCAGGTAACGTTTCAGACCTCAAAAGCTTCAAAACGTAAAAAGAAAAACAGAAATTGACCCAAAACGCATTCCCTCCGCAGCACACAGATATGTCCGAGGAGATGCGAGTGGAGACCATGGAGCTCTGCGTTACGGCGTGCGAGAAATTCGCCACTAATAATGAGGTCAGTTCTCATTGGCATCTAGGAGAAGCAGATGAGATGTGAGTGAGGTCTCCTTTGTGATTGCTCATACCTTTGGGTCGTTATTTCTCAACAGAACGCCGCCAAAATGATAAAGGAGTCCATGGATAAGAAGTTTGGGAGCTCTTGGCATGTGGTGATCGGCGAGGGCTTCGGTTTCGAAATTACGCACGAAGTGAAGAACCTGCTTTACATGTTCTTCGGTGGAGGTTTGGCGGTGTGCGTATGGAAGTGTTCCTAACACTAAAACACTTTCACACGCTTTCTGACTTCATATTCATGGGTGCATCTTTCATACGGTTTGTTTCGAATGTAGCGTTTTATGTTGTCTTCTGTTTTAACCGTTCTCTCAAAGCTGGCAGGACATCTGTTGGTTTTATTGTCCATCCCTGCCACTCTTTCTCCATCTGTCTCTTTTCTGTCTTCTATCTGTCTATCCTCAGTTGGGTTATGATCGTTTCCATTCATTTCGTGTTTTCTGAAGGACAAAGTATTTTTATAAGGCAAATCCTATTTTTTAAATAATATGTGAATACATACGATCTGTTTTTAAGACTTCGGATATTTTATAGGAGTTGTACATTTTGCACAGATGTAATGTGTGTTTGTTTTATTAATAACTATTGTTATTGTCTTGTGTAATAAAAACCTCTAAATTAAGCTCTTTTGTACCTGGAATGGGTGCCGTCAGCATGAAAGATGAAAGATTGAATAATCCACAAGAACAGCTGTCTGTGGAGAAAAACATTTTATCCTTGCAGTTTAAAAGTTATGTATGCGTTGGGGAAATGTGTTTTTAAAGAGCAGGGGTTCAAATGCTTTTGAGTGTTTGAGTGAAGCACATTTTATTTACCGACTATTGCACAAGGAAGGGGAGACATCTGGTTTACTCAGACACACAATGACCTGCTGTCAGGTTACTGTGACCTCCATACCAATAGACACTCATTAACCTTTCTCTGCTCACCTTTTTTTGACTTTTAAATATGCATTGCGGCAAAAGGGCTTTTTTCTGTGTGCCTGGTGTCTCTCTTTATGCTTAAAGTAATACTTCCACTCTACTGCGGAGCACTAAAAAGATGATTAGTGGAATAAACTGGGAATAACGGCAATTTGAATATAAAATAGTGGCAAATAGTAATGGATTACTTGAAGATTTATGGTGAAAAGCCGTGAAAGGACTTTCCTTGAAGTCCATGCATTAAAGGTTGGTATGTTAATGAAATAATACAGTTATGAAATATAAAAATTGACTACAACCAGTATGCTATCCTGTGATATCAATAAAACCTTTTCACTTTGTTTTTAAATTTGAAGTTGCTATAGAGATATTTCCTTCTGTATTGTGACGTGCAGTACATCTGAGTTTAATGGTTAAAAAAAACAAACTTTTTTTCTTGGTTCTATGTATCAGATGTTTGAATGTTGAGATATGGGTGCGGCCTGTGAGCTTGCAGGGGCGGAGTTAAAGCAGACTAATCAACGCTATCTCATGACCAGTGGTCAATTCATGTGAATTCGTATGACCTTGTGCGTATGATTTGTGTGAGGGGTAAATTTAAGGGACGGGGTTAGGTGTGGTCCTTTGTATCTACTTGTGAAATATGTACGAATTGCCATGAGATTGGGTTAAGGTCATTGCACGTAATTCTTGCGTGCGTTTTTTTTCGTATTTGTTTGCTTTCCTATCAAAAAGCATTCTGCGGATGGGAAAACGCAGAGAATTGAAAATGATATGAAATGTAAAGATGAGGAACTGTGTAAATGTGAGGTTTATTTTTTAACGTGCGAAAAGTTTGGACGAAAGTTTTTGACTCTGTGAGCAATGAACTTTAGAGTAACCCATTGGATACTTCATCAATGGGCACATGCTGCTTAACCATTATGTAAAAAAAAAAAGAATGAATTTGACGCATTTATAAAAAAAAAATTGTCGTTTATAAAAAAAAAAAAAAAAAAAAATTGTGACAAATATGCATTATAGCGAAACAAGCCCAATCTTACAGCAGTTTGTACATATTTTAAGAGGTGGCTAATTAGTACGACCTCACTGCTAAATCGTACGTATTTTACGAGTTGCCAATTCGTATGAATTTGTACGAATGACCTACACCTAACCCCGCCCCTAAACCTACCTGTCACTGGTGTTTAGACAAATCGTACAAAATTCGTATGAAATAGCACAAATTTTCTTTCTCGTAGGGATCCGTACAAACCTCCCACACTCTAAACAACTTTGCGTTAATCGTTTGGCCTTTTGGCATCTTCATTTCAAAACTGGTACTTAGCAACCTTTATAATATAATGTTACAGGATAATAATTATCACAGATTTATACATATTTATCTGTCATGACTGGCATAGAGTCATGGCATACACTTCCCCTTCTGCTGTGTATCTGATTGTTGATTGCATGCTGTTATGCAGCATTAGCTAATGTGTGGATTTGATCACGAAGCACCAGGCGGTGCGAGGTGTTCTCCGAGTTATTCATCTGCTGATGTGTGGTGAATGTGGGCGCATGTTTGCACGAGAGATGCTCGCGCAAGTCTGTTTCTGGGTTGCCATGGTGAAGAGGTCCCCCGTCAGATGTGCAGGGTGAGATTATGAGACCCAAAAGAGCATTTTTGCACTTGTCTCTCCTGATTTGGTACAAGTAAGTGTAGCGTGCAATTTAGTCTAGCAGGCTTATAGGAGTTCTCTAGGTAAAATTATATTTAACGTGAAAGCATATTATACTTGTGGGGTGGGGATGAAGCCAGAGAATTATTTTTTAACTTTATAGCACAATTATTCTGTAATTTGTTGACCCAGTGGTGTTTATTTATTTATTTAATTTAATACCAGAACACCAAAAATTGAAAATAAAAATGCATATTCCTATTAAAGTGTCTGAAATGTACAAAAGTTTCAACATTTTAAAATGTAAAAATATTTAAAGTAAATTAAAAAATATATTAATAATATTTTTGTTTTCATTTATTATTTCTGTCAGCAATGGGTTTTTTTTTGTTTGTTTAATAAAAATGGAAATCAAAACTGTTGAACTATAGTAGACTTTTTAATTAATATTGTTGTCTAATCAATAATTTTTATAATATTTTTAATATTGTTTAGTATTTATTTTAATATTGAATTCTAAAATATACACCTTTATTAAAAACAAATACACACACACACACACACATATATATATATATATATATATATATATTAAACATTTCATTTTCCAGACCCCCAATTTTTTTCAAGACCCCCCCCCCCTAATAAACAACTGACCTCAAAGTGAGATAGACAAGGATAGACAACAATTTGGTGTAAAAAAAAATATATATCTGCCATATTGGGAGATGTGGTAGACATTGCAGGGGGGTAAGTAAACATTTCCATTCAGATCAACCTAACCTGGCACCTCTCCTTTATAATGTTTGAGAGAAAAAGGGAGTGCAAGAGTGCAAACAGGGAATAAAGGTCTAAAGGACAATCTGAGCTTCCTTTTATTCCAGACAGACAGAGACAGGAACACCTTCAACTAGAAAACAGGTATGTTTTTCTCTATATTCCTTTACAGGTGACTGTGGAGTTGAACTTTATACTTTTTGGCATCTCATTTCAGTACAATGCGAGTATGTACACGTCGGCGTTCACGGACGTTGCGCTTATGGCTGTTAATTGTCTTTTTGAGTCTGCACTTGCTCGTGGTTTCACTTGTCCTGTCCATATACCACACTTCCTGCGAGCTCCACTTACACCCTGACATCCAGACCTCCATCAGCTTCGTTCAAAACACATCTGCTTCAACAAACACAATGGCTGCTGCAGGAAGTGACACCCAGGATGGCATAGCAGTTGACTTGGCCAAACTGGAGGCTCTGTACTCCCACCCGCTGTATAATTTACCCACTCCACCTCTGTCCGATGATGACTGGCTGCTGAAGGTCCGAACGAAAAAAAAAGAGGAAGAGCGTAGCACACAGCAGTGGTGAGGATGTTATGACATCACTTTATTATTATTATTATTAGTGTTTTTTTTTTAATAATATCCAGGCTAAATGTATAATTTCAGTAAATTACTTTTTTGAAAATAGGCTCATTTTCCAATTCCCTTAGAGTTAAATAGTTTTACCATTTTTGAATCCATTCAGCCAATCTCTGGGTGAGGTGGAGCACTTTTAGCTTAGCTTAGCATAGATCATTGAATCTGATTAGACCAGTAGCATTTCAATATTTGTCCTATTTAAAACTTGATTATTCTGTAGTTACATTATTTACTAAGATTAAAAATTGTGGTTTTCTAGCCCGGACGTTTCATGTTTATTAATGACAAGTCACAGTGGCTTAAAGGAATAGTTCACCAAAAAATGACAATTCTGTCATCATTTACTCACCCTCAAGTACTTCTAAACCAAGTTCTAAACTTTTTTCTAAATGTCTTCCTTCATACAAACATTCATACAGATTTGGAACTACTTTAGGGTGAGTAAATGATGTCAGAAGTTTAATTTTGAGGTGAATTATTATTTAACTGGTCGCAATAAAGATTATCACAACCCGAAAATATTCACTTTTCTGTGATACTTCATCCTGGCCTCAAGGTGTCAGTATTAAGTACAAAAACTGCTGTTATATTAGCCACCAAGACAAATAAAATTCCTTACGGAATTTTTTATAACCACTGCGCTGTCAGAAACCCATGAGTGAATCCTATCTTTAGGCTGAGTGCTAATGAGGACGGCTATGATCCCATCCGCTGGAACACCAGTGCTGAGACACATCCACCTTGGCTGCGGTTTCACCTTGGTATATCACGCTGGCAGATGTATCAGCAAAAAGACCCCAATCTGTCAGCACTGACTCAGCAAATGGCATCCCATCGCATCGTCAGTGCAGGTAGGTGACCTTAAATTGTGCAGAGCAAGGCCTTTACGTGATAAGGAGAGGGGAGGGGGAGGATGAAAAAACATGGGAGCCTGTTTTCATTTTAGAATATGAAAAATCTAACCAGCAAACAGGTTAAAAACAACTCTAAAATGTATATATAAAGAGATAATCTTTGCAAAATTCTGTCATTGTTTACTCGCCAACATGTCTACTTTGAAATGCAAAATATTTTTTGAAGAATGTTAATAACCAATCCTTTTTCTTCCTCGTGGCTTCCATTAAATTTTTGACTTCATGCTATAGAAGTCAATCAGAACTGAAACCATTTGGTTGTCAGCAGTCTTCAAAATATCATCGTGTTCGTTTCACAATAGAATGTAAGTCATATACTTTGAAAATACATTGTAAGTAAATGATGACAGAATTTCATATAATTTTCATTTTTGGAAGGTCTTTCCCTTTAACAATATTTTATTGATATGGATAGGCAGGACTGTCTTTGTGGGCTAGATCTGTTGGGTAGGAACAATTCTTTTTGCAGAATTACATTGATTAGGATACAATGAGAAAGTTTAACCAGAAAGAATCTATCTAGTAGATCTAGACAGGTGGTGCTGGGGAGGAGGAGGGTTAAAGAAAATTCACATTTCGTCACATTTTCAGTGCATTTGACTTTCCATATGTTCGGCCGAACACCGGTTCTCATCTTGTAATAAGGGACCATTTAATGCTTTCTAAAGATGTGACACAATTACTAGACTTAACATTTGTGTTATTGTGATTTTATAAGTAAACTTTTGTGGTGCTTTTCAGTGCAAAAATCCGGTGGGACGCAGCTGAAGTTGGTGTTGTCATTTCCTAATTATGGACAGGCGCTCTTCAAGCCCATGAAGTGAGACCCACCATGTGCCTCTTCATACAACGCATTGTTACATTTCTCTTTTACACTGTGAACTAAAGGAAAGTTAAAGCAAGAGTGAATAAAGCACCGTCTAAAGAGTCAAAAATTAGCTTTATATTATTCATATATGACATAAATTACTTGTGCCTCAGAGTGCGCAAATGAAACAATAAATGCAGACATTGCTTTCGGAGTCGGATGCTTCTGTTTGGGAATGCAGTCATGTAAGACAGTTATTTAGAAATTCAGAATGACCATAACAACATATATATAAGCTGAGAACTAGATCGGTCCACTGCTAGACTAGTTATGACGTCCGACAACTTTTTTTTCCAATGCGCAATGAGAAAATTATTCAGTAAATATTGTATTTTATGCACATTTTTCTTATCGGATAAGTTTATCCTACTCAAATGTGCGCTTACATTTGTAATGCGATTTTTCCGCGCATCTCGGCTTTTCCGTTTAGCGTTTTTATTCAATATTCCAAACAAACAAACAAAAGCATGAAAATAGGTGGACGGAAACGCAGCTTATGAGATGCAGTCCAATAAATAAATAAAGTAAAACAAATAAATGCAAGATTTATATATAGTCTATAGAGACTATAGACTCACTTTAGAATGATAGCCATGGTCAAACACAGTTAATGTAATTCAGCATCTGAATTTTGATGATTATGTTTAAATTATGATCACAATTGTTTCGACTTAAGACAGGAACGGCATGAGGAGACCAATGCGAATCTGTACTACTTCTCTGACTTTGAAAGGCACAATGCTGAGATCGCAGCCTTCCACCTGGACAGGTAAGATCACATACTGTTTAGGTACCCGCCATATAAGAAATTGGTGAATCACTATGAATTAAAATTAAATAAAAACATAATAATGAAAGCACTTTCTCTCTCACAATAAGGATACTGGGTTTCAGAAGGGTGCCTCCAGTGGTTGGGAGGCTTGTTCATGTAATAAAAGAGATCAAAGACATCACCACCGATCATAAACTGGTGGCAACGTTTTTCACTTCTCCGGGTTTGTTGCACTTGTCTTTTACCTTCCCTTATTACTTGAGAATTCTTGTACGTTACCATCTGTCTTTGTCCTTCTGCAGTGGGGAATGAATGCTTTTATGGCCAGTGTTCCTATTACTGCTCCACAGAGCATGCTATCTGTGGGCGTCCCCTCAAGATAGAGGGGTCTATGGCTGCTATGTTGCCAGACCCGAGTTTTGCATCACGGCGCTCGTGGAGGAGTCCCTGGAGGCGGTCTTATAGCCGAAGCAAGCTGGCTCAGTGGGTGGAGAGTGTGCTATTTAAAAATATTACTCTAAAATTACTCAGCCTCATGAAGTATGACCTTCTTTCTTCTGTTGAGCATGAAGTATCAATATGGACTTTCAGTGCATTTACTTTTGAGCTCTTCTTTATTCCTTTTTGTACATGTTTATTGAGTGTGATTCACTGTGGAGAATCCAGTGTGAGTAACCGATGATTATTCATGTAACAGATGGGAGACAGAATCAAACTACTGTGACTCCATAAAAAATACTCCTCCCTATGATCGAGGCACTCGATTGGTGGATCTCATCGACATGAGCATTCTGGACTTTCTAATGAGTGAGTCAGGTTCAGATGATACTAAGGTGCGGGGCCGTATTTATGCACAGGCATTCTAGGCACGTGCCTATGCTTGCTTGTCAGTGGGGGCCCAAACACAGGGAAGAGATGTATATTGAAGAGAATATGTTTATAATACTATGGGATAGCTACAACAGTAAAAGATCCAATCCATCCTCTAATGTGAATGTAACTCCAGGCCATTACAATTTTTTCAAATTATTTGAAAAAAAAAAAAAGATTTTATGCAATGTTATGGTTTCCACTGATTATTGGTTTGCTTGGAGGGAAAATTTAGGCCTGTTATAGTAATATGAAAAGAGGTCAATCCGGCCCTGCAAGGGGGTTAGGTTTTCTGAGATGAAGCATAAAAATATCCTGACATTCTTTGAAATAGCTTGGTGTAGCATGTTATTACAATGGTAATGATGTCAATATGGTAATAATTGAATATGGAAGGCCTATATATATCTAAGAGCCACAGTACGTACTCAAAGCACAGGAAAATGTACAAAGGAAGATTTATTTGAAAGTTATTGGAGTCCAAGCACCAACTTCCACTGACCTGATGTAAATGTCTCTTTCTATGGTTAAATGTACATACTTTTCATCTACCCTTCTCAGGTAACATGGACAGGCACCACTATGAAACGTTTGAGAAGTTTGGCAATGACACATTTCTCATACACTTAGACAACGGAAGAGCGTGAGTATTCAAAATTGAGAATCAAAGAAGTTTTCAGATGATGTTTTGTTTGGCTCAGTTTGAATGAGCACGATGGCTCATCTGTGTTCTAGGTTCGGACGTCATTCTAAAGATGAACCGTCTATATTGGCTCCTCTTGTGCAGTGTTGCAGGTAGACTGAACTTAACTAACAATTGTAAAGTGTTGTGATTTTTGATCTGCTTATTATTCCCTCGTTCTTACCTTTAGGGTTCGTCGCTCCACATTGCTTCGTTTACGCCTGCTATCTCTCCAGTCGTATCGGTTGAGTGATGTCATGCGTGCATCTTTGTCTCAGGACCCCCTTGCAGAGGTGGCCCCGCTCCTCACTGAACAACATCTTTCTGCTTTAGATCGTCGCATAGACACAGTCATTCAAACCATTCATGACTGTCTACAGCAGCATCAGCATCACAGTGATGTCATATATGACGACATCACTGATTACCTTGGGGCTTGATGTGGTATTATTTATATCTAGATGTTGTGCTGTGTTATCAGACTGTAAACAGTCTTACATTATAGTTACACTTTCTTTGATTTACAATGTATGATTTTTAAATAATGTTAAATAGAGTTAAATCTGTAAACAGTTAAGACAATTAAGACTGTATTTTGTGTTTAAGACAAAACAGTAACATGCAAGTAGCATAGCATGTAATATATATATATATATATATATATATATATCTATATATATACATACTTACGACGGCTTTTTAGTGCCACAAAAAAAATATTAAGAAAATAAAGTAAAACTGTTACAAGAATAAAGTCAAAATGTTTTAAGAGTTTACATCTTTGAAATGAATGTTATAATATTTAGTATAGTGCACTTGTAAAGGACCCAGAATGAGAGAAGGCCCCAGAATTTAGACATATTTGAATATTGTTGCGTCCGAGCGGCCGCTTCATCTTACTGGGACGAGATCTAAGAACTCGCAGAAACAGCTTAATATCAAGAATATATTTATTAAAAGGCTGAACAGGAATAACTTTTGATCTTAACACATTCAGTCAACATTCCTTTGGGGGGCGCTGTAGCTCTCTTATTCAACTGTTTTTAATACACTACAAAGGCATTTATGTGGGATTATTATCAGAAATTATATCGTGTAATATTAGCAGGGACAATATGCTTGGAAATAATATTTCATGTCTTCCAGCTTTGTCGTTTTTTTTATATAAAACCGCTCAGGTTTCAAATGAATGTGTTTTTCCTCTTTGTTTCAAGTGTATAGCAAGATATAAAAGTGAAGGAACATCAGAAGGCATGGGAAAACAGGCTATAGACTAATTTAGAATGAAATCTAATGGCCTAATGGATAGGGAGTTGGACTTTGTAACCCAAAGGTTGTAGGTTCGAGTCCCAGGTCCGGCAGGGATTGTGGGTGGGGTTAGTGAATAACCAGCACTCTCTCCAACTTCAATACCATGACTGAGGTGAGACCCTTGAGCAAGGCACCGTTTCCGTTTCAACTGCTCCCCAGATGCCGCAGCAATGGCTGCCCACTGCTCTGGGTGTGTGTGTGTGGTTGATCACTTCTCACTGCTGTGTGTGTGCACTTGGAAGGGTTAAACGTAGAGCACAAATTCCTAGTATGGGAAACCATACCTGGCCACATGTCATGTCCTTTCCTCCTTTAACTAAAGGGATTTCTGCTATATGTATATATAATACACATATTGTTTGTATTTTGCTGTAAAACTGTCTGAGACTTTGGAATATCTCTGGGTGCTCCCAATCTAGGACGACTTTAATCTCTTAGTATTTTAACTTTATTATCGGAATATTACGACTTTAATCTCGTAGTATTTCAACTTTCTTCTTGGAATATTACGACTTTAATCTCGTAGTATTTCGTCTTTATTCTCAAAATATTATGACTGTAATCACAGTTTTTTAATCTACTAGTTTTCTCATAGTTAGATTTATTTATTTATTGTTTTGGTGGCACGAAAATGCCGTCGTACATACTAGCTATATGTCATGCAATTGTTAATTTCTGTTGAATTCTCATTTATCTTAATTTTAGGTGTAAAGACATACAATGATTAAAACGTCTTGGAGGTGAAGTCCTAAAGGTTACATTTTAGCGTTATCTAGAGGTTGAGATTGTGAATTCCTACCAATGGCTCACCCCTGCCTTTAGAGTAACACCTTGTCACTCACTCAACATTACTCGCTGAATGTTTTTTGTAAGGTAGCCAGCTTTCTTGGCTCGGATTTCATGTCTCGCTTCTGGAATTTCTAATTTTGGTTTTTAATCTTACTTTTACGTTTAGG
>JAUYWG010000060.1:9026693-9050461 GCA_034779775.1 Enteromius afrohamiltoni | reverse complement strand
AAAGACAACAAGCTGTACCTGGACTCAGTCAGCAGTGAAGAGCTTCAACAGTATTCCTGTGCTGTAGGAGGTAACACTTCTCTCATGGTTCATGTGGTGATTGTTGCAGTCTGTGTGCAACTGATCTTGAATTTAGACATTATTAATTTCTATGCTGTACAGACCAAAAGAAGAGCAAAGCGCTACGAAACACTGCAGTCATACTGTGTGCATTTTTGACTCTTGCACTCATAGGAGTCCTGTGGTATAGGTCAGTAAACTGTATTTTAACTTTTGGGATAAAAAAACAAACAAACATTCAAGTATGCAATAAAACAGATAGATAGATAGATAGATCTTGCACTATTTATTTGACAAAAAATGTTATTTTGAAATATTTTGATAAATATAATCTCAAATGTAACACAAAAAGAAAAATCTAAAATACTGCACTCATAGTCATACGACGTTTTATACTATATGCTGTATTTAAAATAACTGTGTTTCTTTAAGGAGGAGAAGGGATACCTTGTCTACAACCCACAGGATTGAAAAGAGGGAGGAGGTTAAGGTAAGGATGGCTGACAATAAATAAAATTTTGAAATACATTTATTTAAAAATGCTGACTTTTCTCTTACTGTATTTCAGGATGAATCAGTGCACAATAACACTGGACCCTCTGAACTCACACAGAAAGCAGATGCCGATATTCAAGACATGCATTATTCCAGCATAAGTTTCAAAACAAAACATGCATCTTCGATCCTCATCGATGAATATCCAAAAGACACCACAGAAGACGAGTATGTCCAGTATGCCTCTGTAAGGTTCAAATAACACACTGTTACCTCTGGTGAGCTGATCATGTTATTGCTTTTGATATATCAAGATAGTATAACTGACCAATTCCCTTGGTGGCTGATTTCCTACACTGTGATTTGCGTATATACAGTATAACTCTTTCTAATTTTAATAAAAAAAATTATGACACGAATCAATATTTGATGTCTATTCAGTTATTTTTTTTATTTTGGTAAGTAGACATCGAACAGATGGAATAATGCACAGTCACTTAAGTCCAGGTTTCCCTGTATTGTCATGTTATACCAATGAGCTCTTGGGAGTTGGAACACAACCGGTTGTTTCTGCTAAACAACTGGTTAATCATACATTTTGAGATCAGTATTTGGCAAGCAAAAGCTTGACTTTAAACAGAAATGGTGTTTTTGCACAACTGCTGACCATGAGAACTGTTGTCGTGGCCTTGGCTATAGCCCTTGTGGGTAAGTAAACTGTAAATGCTGTTTTTAATGTCACCATTTGCATATCATATTTTAGCAAAATAGACACTGCAGAATATTATATTAAATTACTATTAAACTGTCTAATATTTCAGCAAGTCAACATGTGAATCTTGGTAAGCAAAGTGATTAATCCCATGTTACTAGTACGTTGAAATCAGATTTTACTATGTGACTTATTTAAAATGCTATTTTGCACTTTTAGTCCCTGAGTTGGCAGGCACTCAGACTTATGTGTACAAATACCAGGCTTTGCTCTTCAGTGGTTTTCACCAGGAAGGTCTGGCCAGAGCTGGCATAAAGATCAACAGTAAGGTTTCCATCAGTGCTGCAACTGAAAATACGTTCTTTCTTAAGGTACCAGAAGAGTTTAATGCCAACATGGAGCTTTGTTCTTTTTCTGACCCGAGATATTGAAAATAAGCACATTATTATTCAAAGTTTGCCTCTTTGTTTCAGCTCTCCAATCCTCAGCTGTTTGAGTACAGTGGTATCTGGCCCACAGATACATTTTTCGCTTCTAAACTTACCTCAGAACTGACTACTCAGCTTCAGATTCCTATTAAGTTTGAGTACACCAGTGGTGTGGTTGGAAAGATTTTCGCACCTTCTGTGGTCCCAACTACCGTTATTAACCTCCACAGAGGAATTCTGAACATTTTTCAGCTCAGCCTCAAGAAGACCCAGAACATCTACGAGGTTCAAGAGGTGAGAATGATTGAAATGAAGTTTGATTATCAATAATACAGATCTAGAACTCAATAGGAATCTTCATTCTAACGTAGGATGGAATTCAGGGCATTTGCGAGACCCAGTATCTGATCAGTGAAGATGAAGGAAACAATCTCACCACCATCACCAAGTCTAGAGATCTTACGCGTTGCCATGAGAGGATAATAAAGGATGTTGGCTTGACTTACACTGAAAAGTGTAGTGAATGTCAGCGGGTCAGATCAAAAATTCACAAAAATCAATACTTTTGGTTTCATACGCGTTTATACTGCATAGGGTCTGTTACCTTTGAAAAAACTAAAATATTTAATAAACTGTATTATCCAACAGAAGGTAAAGAGTCTCTCTGGAGCTGCAACCTACAGCTACATCATGAAGCCAACTCCAACTGGTGTTATGATTACTGAAGCAACAGTCCAAGAGTTTCATCAATTTACACCGCTATATGAGATTCGTGATGCTACCCAGATGGAAACAAGGCAAAATATTATTCACTCTTGAATATAATTAATTATATTTGTGTTAACTGTGTGTGTGTGTGTGTGTGTGTGTGTGTGTGTGCATGGTAACCCAAGTATATTTTCAATATTTCAGACAAACTTTGACCTTTCTGGACATTACAGTATCTCCTATAATTCCAATCAGTGCTGATTATTTAGCCCGTGGAGCTTTAAAGTATGAATTTAGCACTGAGACTCTTTGGAGTCCAATTAAGCCCATGAGAGTCAGTAATCCTCAGGCTCAAGTAAGATAATATTTCATATTATCATTACAACACAGTCTCACGACCAAGTCATACGACCTCACGATTTTGTATGATTTGTTTAAGCCCCAGTGACAGGTAGGTTTAGTGGTGGGGTAAGGTCTACAAATTGGCAGCTCGTACAAATTCATACAAATTGGCAAATATGTACCATTTAGCAAAAATCATATGACTTTCGTATGAATTTGTATGAATTAGCCACATTGGAAAATATGTATTAATATATATAAATATATATTTTCTGTGAGACTGGGTTGTATTATTAATATACATTTAATACAGTAATATTTTAATATTTAGTGATATTTTGGAATTGTTTGATTGTTTAACTGTTATTCGTTAAGATAGTAGATGCTCTGGATCATCTGGCTACAAAAAAATTGGAAGAATTCCATGAAGATGTTCCTCTGAAATTTATTCAGCTCATCCAGCTTCTGCGTTTTGCAAGCATGGATGCTATCGAAGGAATTTGGTCGCAATTTAAAACCCGACCAAATTTCAGGTATCCAATATTTACTTTAACAATCTAAAACAGCTATTTGCAGATTGTCATTTATTTTTTACTTTTCTAAGGAAATGGATCTTAGATGCTGTTCCTGCAGTTGGCACCTTAGATGCATTAAAATTCATCAAGAAGACTTTCTTGGCAGGCGAACTTTCCATCTCTGAGTTCACTCCAGTCCTGCTATCCACTGTGCACATGGTCACTGCTAATTTGGACACCATTAAGATGTACTCTGTGCGTAAACTCTTATTTGATGATTCATGTAAAGCTTAAATTACTTTTTTAACGAGCCAAATGTCCTCTAAACCTGTTTTGAAAATGTTTTCATCTTCAAAGGGACTGGCTTTGAGTCACAAAATTCAGGAAACACCTGTTCTACGTAAGGTTGCCATGCTTGGCTATGGGACAATGATTGCCAGGTACTGCAGTGGATCTCTAGAATGTCCAGTGGATATTTTGAAGGTAAAGGAGATCATTCTCTAATTGTTTTGGATGACTATATGTAAAGTTTGGACAACTTCTTTTTTTTTCTTCTTTTTTTTAAGCCCTTCCACAAGACTGTTTTTGAGGTGACTGCTAAGACTGACATTGCAGAGATCATCTTGATTTTGAAAGTACTGGGCAATGCGGGTCACCCTGCTAGCATTAAATACATCACAAAGTTTCTACCAGTATTTGGGAACCGAACACCTCTGTTTCCAATGAGAGTTCAAGTGGGTGCAGTTTTGGCTCTGAAGTGTATTGCCAAAAAGGAACCCAAACTGGTTAGTCAGATATTTGCTATGAGTCATGTTTTGTCAAAATTATTGTGGGCCACTTCAACTTTCTCAAAGTTTTAGATGTCTCCCTGTTTAACAAAACAATAAACCAATGTATTTTACTTAGTGAGAATCTAAAATGTTCTGGCATATGGGACCCAAGAACTGGAGTTTAGAAGTACTGGTTTAGTATATGTGTTTCATTTTGCATTTCAGGTCCAGAATGTAGTTCTGCAGATTTTTGTAAACAAAGATCTCCACCCAGAGATGCGTATGGTTTCATGGATTGTGCTTTTTGAGACAAAACCAAGCATGGGTCTGGTTATTACTCTTGCGCATGCTCTACAGAAGGAACCTAATCTACAGGTTGCCAGTCTTGTGTATTCACATATGAAAGCCTTGGCAAAGAACGCACAGCCTGAGTTTTCTCTAATGTGAGTTCACGCTAAGAAATGCAAAAATGTTTTTGCAACATATTGTGGTTTAAAACTTCTGCATCGACAATTTATCTTGGTCCTTTTCAGTGCCTCGGCCTGCAGGGTTGCCATCAAGATATTAAGCCCAAAACTGGACAAACTTAGCTTTCGTTACAGCAAAGCATTTCTCTTAGATGCTTATGAAGGTAAGAGGGTTATGCTGAACTCTAGTGGTGTTCCAGGAGATTGTTTCGTCTTAAAACTTACGTATTAGTTTCACTATTTACGTAGTTCTGCATATGGTTGGAGCTGCCGGCAGTGCTTTCATCATGAATGATGCTGCCACCATCCTGCCCAGAGCTGTTGTAGCTAAAGCACGTGCTTACTTGGCTGGAGCTGCTGCTGATGTTCTTGAGGTGAGTAAATCATATACATAAAAGTACATACTGGTACATAAAAATCGAATTAATTTCTTAAATTCCTACATGGCCTCACTCAAGCACTTCCTTTCAGGTTGGCATTACATTAGATGGAATTCAGGAGGCTCTTCTGAAATCTCCATTTCTGAATGAGGACAGGCTGCCCAGGATGAGACAAATTCTAAAAGCTGTAAGTGTCATATAAATCTAATTTATGGAGTGTTTCTTAAAGTTTATAGTGTATTTTTGAGGTTTACTTGCCATATCACAGCTTAAAACATTCAAAGCCCTGCCAAAGAAGCAGCCCCTGGGCTCGATCTATCTGAAAATTCTTGGACAAGAGATTGCTTTTGCAGTTGTTGACAAAACAGTTATTGAACAGGTAACACTTGTATATTGCGGTAATATCACTTCTTACAAAAAAAAAAAAAACTAATTTGCATTGTACCATTAGAAGAAAGTTTAAATTAATCTAACCATCCAATCTATAGCTTACTACTGGAGGCTATATAACTGAGCTGGCAGGGGAAGCTCTTAAAGCAATGCAGA
This sequence comes from Enteromius afrohamiltoni, assembly GCA_034779775.1. Taxonomy (NCBI): domain Eukaryota; kingdom Metazoa; phylum Chordata; class Actinopteri; order Cypriniformes; family Cyprinidae; genus Enteromius; species Enteromius afrohamiltoni. The sequence goes on along the minus strand of JAUYWG010000060.1, from coordinate 9,045,038 downwards.
ATGGCATTGCCTTCCAATATGTCAAACCCCTGCTGGTGACAGAAGTGCGTCATATTTTTCCGTCGGTAGCAGGTGTACCCATGGAACTAAGTTTGTACACTGCTGCAGTGGTTGCTGCTAATTTGAAGGGTAAGAGTCTACAAGTTATCAACTGGAAATAGGGAATGGAATTTATACAAATGCACAATATTCAATAGAGAATGCCCTTGAATATTGAAACTTTTTTTTTTATTGAAACATGTCCAGTCCAGGCTCTTATTACTCCACCTCTAACTGAACCCATCAGTGTTGCTCATCTGATGAAGACAGAAGTGAAGTTAACCGCTGAAGTTTCACCAAGTGTTGCCTTACAGATGTTTGCTGTAATGGGGCTAAATACTGGTTTTGTTCAAGCTGCATCTATGGCCAAAGGAAAGATCCATTCATTTTTGCCTCTAAAAGTGGAGGCAAAGTTGGACATCAGTAATACTTATTTCAAGATAAAGGCTTTTCCTGTTGTACTTCCAGTGCATGCTGTGACAGCACGGTATAGAATATTTACTGTATCTAATATATACAGAATATAATCTATTCACCAAGGTCTGTCACATTACTAATGATCCATTTTGCGATATGTGTCTTACACTAGTTTTGAAACTTTGGCAGCAGCTGGAAATATTAAAGAGGCCAATGTGGAGAAAGTTACACCAATGGTACCAGAAACAGTAGTTGTGAAACATCCCCAAAAATCACTTACCTCAGTGATTTCACGTGGAGATTCGGTAAGATAAGACTAAAATGTACCGCCTATTACTGTAAGAATATATATTTATATTTATATTTATATTTATATTTATATTTATATTTATATTTATATTTATATTTATATTTATATTTATATTTATAAATCTTAATTGCTTTATTCATCATTACACAGTCCACTGAAACTGCTATGGCACCTGCCGAGGAACCTGAACTAAAGACTAGCATTCCAGTTCACAGAACTCTTTGTTCTGTTTTACCTCACATTGGAATTAACGTATGCATTGAGGTTATGTTCTGTGATGCCACCTTCATTAAAAACACCACCCTTTATAACATGATCGGACAAAATGGAGTACATATTAACATAGTTCGAGGCAAGTGTCTTAAATCAAATCTACACATCATCATAAATTCACTGTTTGTTGTTATTAAAAAGATGTGTTATTTTATAATTAATTTACTGACAGCTGATGGTCCTGCTGTTGAGGGACTAGAGCTAGAGGTCCAACTAGGCCCAAGAGCTGCTAAAAAGCTCCTTAAAGAAATCAGCTTTCCTGACTTGAACACTGCACGACAGAAAGCTGTCATGCAGAAATTGAGGAAGATCCTAGAGGGTGAAAAGAGGAACAGCAACTCTAGTTTTTTCAGTCATAAAAATTCTCCTAAAAACAGCCACAGCTTTAGTTCCAGCAGTACTGTTTACTTTTCCAACTCACATCTGTCGAAAGTAAGTTGAAAAGTCAAAAATGGACATAAATAAAAAAAAAAAAATAATAAAAATGGGAATATTTCTAGACATTTAACTTAATAAATACCTTTTGGGTATTCTCTTTGTCAATTCAAACATGGAAATATTCACTTATGTGCACAACTTTAATTTTGGAATTTGAGGAACCCCAAGAGGATGAACAAAGCAAGGCCGTTCAGGTATATTGTAGTTTCAATCAGCTGATTTTTGATAAAACCTTTTATTCAGTTTTTAAATTGAATTTATAATAGATTAATTGGTAAATATGTTTACGTGACTGCAGTCTAGGTTCCTTGGGGACTCGGTTGCTCCAGCAGTTTCTATCATTGCACGTGTTGTGAGAGTTGATCATAAGTTGTTGGGGTACCAGCTCACTGCTTACTTGGAAAGGCCCACCTCAAGGGTGCAGATCATTGTGGTCTCTATTGCAGTGAAGGACAACTGGAAAATGTGCGCTGATGGTGTCTTGTTGAGCAAGCACAATGTCGGGGTAACATTTTTGAATTAAATTAATTTCAGTTACCTTTTTCTGTTATGTCAGAGGTATCCAATCCTGTTTCTGGAAGGCCAATGACCTGCAGAGTTTAGTTCTAACATGCCCCACATAAACATTTCTAGACCTTGACTAGCTGGTTCTCTGCAGGATGATACTACAGGAGCAGCATTGGACACCCCTGTGTTAGGATAAAGCATTCAAAATTTGCTTCTATCTAGGCAAGGATTGCTTGGGGTGCAGATTGCCAACAATATGCAATTACTCTAAGTGCAGAGACTGGCCACCAAGGTCCAAGTCCAATGGCCTATCTCAAAGTCAAGTGTGAGAAGTTGCCCCCAATTATCAACACCTATGCCAAAAGGTTTGGTTACTTTTCATTTTGTGAATGTCCCACTTAATAAATGTCAACATATTAACAAATTTGTATTTTCCTTACAATTCAAGGGTGGCTGAATATATTCCTGGTGCCGCTGAAATAACTGGATTGGCTATAAGCAATAAAAAAAATATTGAGGGGCAGATTGAACTGATCATACTTGTTTCAACAAAAAGGACTCTTGAAATTATTATTAAGATCCCAAAAGTGAGCAACAATGTAATAATTGGTTTACTATGCTATTTTATTTAGAAAGTACTTTCTAAGATTTGTACATTTACAGATGACCTTGACAAGGTTGAACGTGGTTCTTCCCATTGCTTTGTCGTTTGAGGCTATCCAAGCCTATCCAGAAAATGATGTCACAAATATAATTCGAAACCTTTATATAGAGGCTAGTTCAGGTTAGTAAAATGTGAAAAGATGATCTTTTGTTTTTCACAAATGCATTTTCAATCCTTAAATGTTTTGTTTGCCTAAACTGCAGCTAAATGCAGTAAGGTCAAAGACACTGTGACTACATTCAACCATAAGAAGTACAACTATGAAATTCCTCTTTCCTGCTACCAAGTCGTAGCTCAAGACTGCACTTCCGAGCATAAATTCATAGTCCTAATGAAAAAGGATGATGTCTTCAAGTATGAAGACCTAACCATTAAGGTGGCAGACATGTAAGTCCAGCTTACTGATATTACTAGTTCCATTATACAAAAGTAGCCTCAATATTCAATATTTTCTTCCAAAACAGCGATATTAACATGTTCCACCAGAAGAGTGCAGTGAAGGTTAAAATGAATGGAATTGAAATACCAACCAACATTTCGTACCAACACCCAACAGGTTAAAGTTCTCTCCACTATATTTTGGTATTGTGTTGCTGGCATGAGCAATTACCCTTTTTTTGTTTTAGAAATACACTGCTCAAAAAAATAAAGGGAACACTAAAATAACACATCCTACATCTGAATTAATTAAATATTCTTATTAAATATTTTGTTCTTTACATAGTTGAATGTGCTGACAACAAAATACACACAAATATGAACATTTATCCAATTAATTAACCCATGGAGGTCTGGATTTGTAGTCACACTCAAAATTGAAGTGGAAAAACACACTGCTGTCTGACCCAACTTTGTATGTAATGTCCTTAAAACAAGTCCAAATGAGGCTCAGCAGTGTGTGTGGCCTCCACATGCCTTTATGACCTCCCTACAATGCCTGGGCATGCTCCTGATGAGGTGGCTGATGGTCTCCTGAGGGACCTCCTTCAAGACTTTGACTATAGCATCCATGGTGTCTGTGGTGCAACGTGGCGTTGGTGGATGGAGCAAGACATCATGTCCCAGATGTGTTCAATTGGATTCAGGTTTGGGGAACAGGCAGGCCAGTTCATAGCATCAATGCCTTCATCTTGCAGGAACTGCTAACACATGAGGTCTAGTATTGTCTTGTTTTAGGTGGAACCCAAGGCCATGGTCTCACAAGGGGTCTGAGGATCTCATCTTGGTACCTAATGACAGTCAGGCTACCTCTGGCGAGCCCATGGAGAGCTGTGTGGCCCTCCAAAGAAATGCCACCCCACACCATTACTGACCTACTGCCAAACTGGGCATGCTGGTGTGAAATTGATTGTCAATCAGGGTTGCTTCCTAAGTGGGTAGTTTGACTTCACAGAAGTGTGATTGACTTGGAGTTACGTTGTGTTTAAGTGTTCCCTTTATTTTTTTTGAGTAGTGTATTTCACTTAAATAGGATTTTTATTGGGATCCTGGGGCCTCATTAATAAAGTTTGTGTATGCTCAGATTTAATAATAAAAAGTGCATATGCTTAAATCCATGCCAACATTCATATTTTTAAAAATATTTTTTATATTCATTCTTTGAATCACACGTACACATGTCTGAGAAATAGTCGTAAGATTAAACTGAGTATGGTTTCTGAGCAACATTTTTATAAACATACATACTTTTTATACACATTTTTATTTGAGGTCTTGTAAAGAGTCTCGGAGTGTTTTTGTGTACATTAACTAGGCTTTTTTACTATGTAGGTACCATACGAATTGAGCAGAAAGGTCAAGGTGTTGCTCTATATGCCCCAAGCTATGGTCTTCAAGAGATTTATTATGCCAGTGACCTGTGGATGGTAAGTCATGCAATGAAATAATGTCAGATAAGCAGTAGTAGTACAGTTTAATTTGATGTGTGTAACTCTGTGCTAAAGATGTTAAAACTACAATGTGCATCTTCAACCTGATCTCACATAATTGCGTGAAATAACCACAAACTCTTAATGCATAATTCCGTGTTAGTATCACGTAATCATCGAAAATTGCGTGATGGGCTCACGTAAAAGATCACAATGTAATTCAGTGACAGGCATCAGCCGTGATCCACGCACGGATTTGGATTCAAATATTAGGTAATGATATCGCCATGCCAGTGTGATTTTTCACTGTAAATGGTCACAAAAGTTTTATTTATGTTAATTTGTTTATACATTTATGAGCACGTAACCCAACACCTGCCCCTAAAACACAAGATAAACCAGCAGTTACAACTACCAACATTATTTATTAAAAATTATTGATATTATAATTATTCCGAGGCAAAAGGATTGATCACCATCTTTCTGTCCGCGGTGACTCATCAAATTAAAAAAATGCAACCTGGAGAATCCTTACATCAGCCTTGGTTGTAAAATTCTATTGGCTCTTGCGTGTCTCATCACTGAATTACATTGTAATCTTTTATGTTGTAGTATCACTGACTTTACAGTGATTACCTGACACCAACACGGAATTATGCATTAAGAGTTTGTGGTTATTTCATGCAATTCTGTGAGATCAGGTTGGCATCTTTGAGAATTTAATGTTGATAGTTCTGAAAATATCTATTTTTCCTGGATTTTTTCAGGTTTACATTGTGGACTGGATGAAGGGGCAGACGTGTGGACTCTGTGGGAAAGCTGATGGAGAAGTCAGACAGGAGTTTCGCACACCTAGTGGATACCTGACCAAAAGTTCAATCAGCTTTGCCCACTCATGGGTGCTTCCTGCTGAGAGTTGCCATGATGCCAGTCGTAAGTGTTTTACTGCTCATACTATTACAATAAGCTGCAGTAAAACACTTTTATTAAATACCATCTTCCCCAGAGTGTCACATGAGGCTTGAAACTGTAATACTAGAGAAGCAAAGACCAGATTGGCAAGCATCCAAATGCTACTCTGTTGAGCCTGTGTTGCGTTGTCTTCCTGGCTGTCAGCCAAACAGGACTAGTCATCTGTCTGTTGGATACTACTGCCTGCCTTCTAGTAAGACTTTCATCCACCGAATTTTCAGATATTTCAGAGATTTGTTTCAGCTGATATAGTATAATTTTATGCTTTTTTTTTTCAGATTTCAAACAGATCCTTTCTGCAAATCTGAGCAGCAGCTATGACAAGACTGAAGATCTGATAGAAGCTGCAGAAGCTCACATGGCCTGTCACTGTACAGAGGAGTGTGTTTAACTGCTGTTGTAAAATTGTAACATTTTTACATTTAACAGCAACTAAAGTTCTGAAATATTAGCAGTTTGTAAAATATAAAACTGTCTCTCATTTTAATAAGCATTTTCTTTAGTATTAAGTGTATTTCTTTGGATACAGCGATTTCAAACATAAGTTTATGCATCATCATACACACAACTGCATATGTAAACATCATGATGTAACAAATAAATCGTAATTTAGAAATTGCCATTAACCACCACTGAAAAAAAAAGTTAGCTGTCGTTATTCCTACACATAATAAAGTATGATTTAAGGGGTCCTTTTTTAACTAAATGTGGCTTATAAATAAAACACTATCAAAACACCACAAATTTGTGATGCTATTTTGGATCAACATTCCAATCATCCAATCAAAGTTAAGGCATAATATTTCAGGAAATATGTGTTTAAGGCTTATGATCAGGGTTAGATGCTTCCACACCCTTGTTAATCATCTATCATTTCCCACTAATTTCCCCTAAACCATTAATTTAGGTTTAGGGGTAGGGATTGGGGTAAGTCTATATCTCTTTGGGTGCTTATCAATATCCAAAGACCATGATGACTTAAATTATTGGCTTTTTTCCAAGTCAAAATTGCATGATGAACAACATGACATTGCTCTTTGACGTTATCTATTTTTAAACCTCTACTGGTGTACTGCTACAATAAATGAAATTGTAAATTTATTAAATGGTGTTAAAAATGTTAACGGCTCAATAAATGTGACAAATGATAAATTATCAGATAAAGTGTTGTTGGCTGTTGTATTTTTCTTCACTATAAGTAATATCCAGTTCCAATCTACACTTGATAAAACCAAAATATTTGTATTGGGCATATTTATATGTAAATCCACAGAAGAAGTTGTCTAAATGATCTTTAATTAACTAAAATAATAAAATATTTTATAAATATGTATTTATATTTTATTATGTGGAAAACAATCCACATTTCACTGTGGACTTTGGCTGAAGGATGACACAAGGATAGGCCAGGGTAACCTAACCTCTAATTATATCTATTTGTCAATCGTCTAACTAACCAAATCATGTTCTCAGTGCAGGGTGCAATCACAGAAACATTTGTTAATCATTATTTTAGAATTAATATTTGGTCAGCAAAAACAAAAAACTATAAAGGTTTGTTCTTATCTTGACTTCTTCACAAACCACCAGCCATGAGAGCTGTTGTGCTTGCCTTGACTCTAGCCTTTGTGGGTAAGTCAGATTTTTGAACTCACTGTTAGAAAATGTTTTAAGATACAAAAACCTTGTTTTCAGGGTTTTATCTAAATGGCTTTCTTTGTTTTATATAGCGAGTCAACAGATTAACCATGGTAAGTGTTATGATTTTATTTTGTTTTAAGTGATAAATTGGTAATTCTACAACATAGTAAATGTCTTAAAAGAGACTAAAATATATGTATGTTTCAGTTCCTGAGTTTGCCCCTGACAAGACCTATGTATACAAGTATGAGGCTCAGCTCTTGGGAGGTCTTCCTCAAGAAGGTCTGGCCAGAGCAGGTATAAAAATCAACAGCAAGGTTCACCTCAGTGCTGTGACAGAGAACACCTTCATAATGAAGGTAATGCCTATTACAGTATATAGAAATTCTAAGTAAAACACAAAACACAAAATGTCCATGCTAGCCGCTACTGTTACAAACAATCGTACAATCATCCTTACAGCTCACAGAGCCTCTACTCCACGAGTATGCTGGCATTTGGCCCAAGGATCAATTTGCTCCTGCTCCTAAGCTCACTGCAGCACTGGCTGCTCAGCTTCAGATTCCCATCAAGTTTGAGTATGCTAATGGTGTGGTTGGGAAGGTATTTGCCCCAGAAGCAGTCTCCCCTACTGTATTAAACTTGCACAGAGGTATCCTCAACATCCTTCAGCTCAACCTCAAAAAGACCCAGAACATCTATGAGCTGCAAGAGGTGAGAAAGTGATCCTACTCATTTTCTTTTTTTATTTTAAGTTCTGCAATCTTATTTTTCTTAACTTGTCCACCAAGGCTGGATCTCAGGGAGTGTGCAGGACTAACTATGTCATCAGTGAAGATCCAAAAACCAAACACATTTCTGTCACCAAGTCTAAGGATCTGAAGCACTGCCAGGAGAGAATCATAAAGAATATTGGCTTGACACTGGCTGAAAAATGTGCACAATGCACAAAGGTAATAAAAAATGACCATGTGCTTAAATATGTTGTTGACTCTGTATATTTAAGATAAATGGACACATGCATCTCAACAGAGGATCAAGAGCCTGATTGAAACGGCAACTTACAACTACATCATGAAACCAGATGCTACTGGTGCACTGCTCGCTGAGGCAACAGTTCATGAAGTACATCAGTTCTCACCCTTCAGTGAGATTCATGGTGCAGCCCAAATGGAAGCAAAGTATTATTGAACTCTGTGACACATAAAAATTTTAAGTTGCAATATTTCCAACACATTGGAAATATGTTTCTAAAAAAATGTGAAGGTACAAAAAATGTTGTGTGTGTGTGTGTGTGTGTGTGTTATAGACAATCATTGGAATTTATAGATAATGAAAAGACCCCTGTTGTTCCAATCAAAGCTGATTACTTGGCCCGTGGATCCCTGCAGTATGAGTTTGCAACTGAGATTAATCAGATTCCCATTCAACTTATGAAGATCAGTAATCCGCAAGCGCAGGTGAGAAGTGTAAATTAATTAACCCATAATGGATCAGAGATTTTGATTATAGGAAAACGTGTCCACTTTGACAGACTTGATGCCTGACCATTGCCTTCTTGTAGATTGTGGAGGTTTTGAAGCACTTGGTTGTAAACAATGTGGCCATGGTCCATGATGATGCACCACTCAAGTTTGTTCAGCTTGTCCAGCTCCTGCGTGCTGCCACCTTGGAGAATTTTGAGGCTGTCTGGGCTCAGTTCAAGAATCAACCAGTTTACAGGTAGAATGAAAAAAGCGTCATCAGTTTATATTTCTTAATTGTTTTACATAAAACAATAAATTTGTTAGGCGCTGGATTCTGGATGCTCTTCCTGCTGTTGGCACACCAGTCATTATTAAACTGGCCAAGGAGAAGTTTCTGGCTGGTGAACTTACCCTTCCTGAGTTCATTGAGGCTCTTGTGATGGGGCTGCAAATGGTCACTGCTGATCTGGAAACCATCCAGTTGACTGCTGTGGGTACATCTAACTATACTCAAAATGCTGTTCTTTAAATGTTGCCATGAATAATCATTTCAAATCTTATCAAACAGAGTTTGGCTTTGCATGAGAAAATTGCCACAATCCCAGCACTGCGTGAAGTTGTCATGCTTGGGTATGGTTCCATGATTGCCAAGCACTGTGTTGCAGTTCCCACTTGCTCTGCTGAGCTCCTCAGGGTAAACAACTCAAGGCCTAAATTTCTGATAGAGATTTGCCATTTACTGTTTTCTAATTGTATGTGTCTAAAACTCCTCAGCCCATCCATGATATTGCTGCAGAGGCCATTGCAAAAAATGACATTCATGAAATCACTTTGGCTCTGAAAGTTCTGGGAAATGCAGGTCACCCTGCTAGTCTTAAACCTATAATGAGGCTCCTTCCTGTACTAAAAACTGCAGCTGCTGCTTTCCCCATTAGTGTCCAAGTCGATGCCATCTTGGCCCTGAGGAACATTGCCAAGAAAGATCCCAAACTAGTAAGTGTAAGATGTTAACAGTAAAATATTTAGAACTTACTTTAAAATATGATTATGCACATATTCTTCCAATTATAGACTTACTTTGTTTCCTGCCTCAGGTTCAGCCAGTGGCCCTGCAGCTTGTATTGGACAGGGCTCTCCACCCTGAAGTGCGCATGGTTGCTTGTATTGTGTTGTTTGAGACCAAGCCATCAGTGGCCCTCATGTCAAGTCTTGCTGGTGCTTTGAAGACTGAAACTAACATGCAGGTTGCAAGCTTTGCCTATTCCCACATCAAGTCCTTGACCAGAATCACTGCTCCCGATATGGCAGCTGTGTAAGTAAAACTTTTTGTGTGTTTTATGTCTTCACAAGATCATAAGCTAACGTTAAGCTGTTTTTGATTTCAGTGCTGGTGCAGCTCATGTTGCTATCAAGCTTTTGAGTCCCAAGCTGGACAGGCTTAGTTTCCATTTCAGCAGAGCCCTCAAGATTGACATCTTTCATAGTAAGCCTTGAAAACCAAGATGTTTGAAGTATATCTCATTATAAGCAAGTTTTCTTAGGGATATCTAGCCATTAATGGTATTCTTACTTCTGTTTCTGTGCAGGTCCTCTTATGGCTGGAGCTGCTGGTAGTGCCTATGTGATCAATGATGCTGCCACCATCCTGCCCAGAGCTGTTGTGGCTAAAACACGTGCTTATCTGGCTGGAGCTGCTGCTGATGTTCTTGAGGTGGACTGCCCAAACTTTACCTATGGCCACTTTATTTTCACCAATACTATCATTTAAATTAAATTTATTGGTTTACAATCACGTGAAGTCTTCACTTCATTCTTTCACAGATTGGTGTGAGAACTGAAGGAATCCAGGAGGCTCTTCTGAAATCTCCTGCGGCAGATCAAAGTGTTGACCGTATCACAAAGATTAAGCGCACCCTGAGAGCAGTAAGTTATTTGCGCTTAATAAATTTAAGCCATGACATATAATAAACAATAAAATAAACCCATTATTTCTGTTTAATCCTTCAGCTCATAAATTGGAAGGCTCTGCCAACAAGTCAGCCACTGGCTTCAGCCTACATCAAACTGTTTGGACAGGAGGTCGCTTTTGCCAGAATTGACAGGACCATCATTGAACACGCTATATCGGTACTGTTTGTGTATACTCTTATATTAGCATTACTCTAAGGACAATCTCATCCTGACTTATTACTTCAGATATTAGATTTTTGAATTGTTTTTAGATTTATTTTCTGTATTTTCATTAACAATATCACCAGCTTGCCAATGGACCCAAACCACGTGAACTGTTGAAAGTGGCTCTTAAAGCTTTGCAGGAAGGAATTGCCTTGCAGCGTGCAAAACCCCTGCTTATAGCTGAAGTACGTAGAATCTGGCCAACAGCAGTTGGTTTGCCCATGGAGCTCAGTATGTACTCTGCTGCTGTTGGTACTGCATCCATTAATGGTGAGATTATTTTCTCTTTTTTTCCCTTGGAGATAAGGAGGTGACTTTTAGGTTATATATTGTTATGTTCATCCTTCTAGTTCAGGCCACCATTACACCTCCTCTCCCTGAGCAGATTGAGACCATGACTCTTGAGCAGCTTAAAAGGACTGATGTTCAACTCCAAGCTGAAGCGAAACCAAGGTACACTTGAGTACAAATGCATTAAATTCAGAATGCAACAATGATTAAAAAAAAAACATAACCTCTCAAATTCTTATTTCAGTATAGCTATACAGAAATTTTCTGTGATGGGAGTGAACACTGCCTTGATCCAAGCTGCTGTTATGGCCAAAGGAGACATCCGTTTAATTGCTCCTGGAAAAATGGCTGCAAGAGCAGACATTCTGAAGGGCAATTACAAGGTACAGGCTTTGCCTGTTGAAGTTCCTGAACATTTTGCTACTGTAAGGTAATGAGATCTCAGTAATGGCCACATAGCAACAATGAATATTGAATGAAAGTCTTGAAAACATTAACAAAAATGTTCTTACTTCGACAGCTTTGAGTCTCTAGCTGTGGCCAGAAACATTGAAAATCCCACTGCTGAGAGAATTGTTCCATTGGTACCTGAGATGTCTCTGCAAAGCCATGTAAGCCACACATGTGCAGTATACTGCATATGGAAATATGCTAAGCAATAAAGTCAAAGCGGTAAGACTTCTTTTGATGTTTTTTGATGAATTCATTTTCTGTTTCAGTCCTCTGAGATCCTTGATACTGACATGTCATCTGAGACTGCTGTGAGAGCTCCTGCACCATTCCACAAGACTCTCTGTGCTGCTGTCCCATACATCGAAATAAAGGGATGTGTTGAGGTGCACTCTCACAATGCTGCTTTTATCAGAAATGCTCCTCTGTACTACATCATTGGACAACACTCAGCCCGTGCTGCAGTGTCAAGAGGTATGCTTACAAAAGAGATTACATTCATGAAGGGATTTTCAGGTAAAATGACAAGTAATGATCTGTCGTTTTGGCTGTAGCTGAAGGTCCTGCAGTTGAAAGACTGGAGCTTGAAGTCCAAGTTGGTCCTAGAGCTGCTGAGAGGCTTCTTAAGCAAATCAGTCTCATTGATGAGGAGACTCCAGAAGGAAAGGCTTTCCTGTTGAAACTGAAGGAAATCCTGGAGACTGAAGATAAAAACAGACCTGTCTCTTCAGAAAGCAAAAGCAGCAGCAGCCGCAGCCGCAGTAGCAGCAGCAGTTCAAGCTCCTCCATGTCTAGCTCTCGCTTGACTAAGGTGAGGACATGGGTTCTCGCTTGATAGCTAACATTTTTGTTATCAGTCTCTCTCATTCACATTTATTCTTATGGTTTTCAGACTGCCAATCTCATGGAACCCTTCAAGAAGTTCCACAAAAATCAGGTAATTACTAAGGAATGTTTTGTACTCATTACTTTTCATAGTGTATATAAAACGTCATTCTATATCTCAATTTGGGAAGACAGAGCTCTTTCCAGTTCTGTTGATGTTATAAAAAAAAATAATAAAAATTCTTGCAGTACATGACACATCATGGAAACTCAAAGAGAGTTAGCAGCGGAAGCTCTGGATCCTGATTTAAATAGTCTGACTGGTTTGTGTTGAAACAAAAGTACTTTGAATGTCCAGTTTATTGAGTGAATTTTTAATGCTTGTTCATTCTTTCAGACTAAATATCTTGGGAATACTGTTTCACCTGTTGTTACCATCATTGCCCAAGCTGTTAGAGTGGACCGTAAGTTACTGGGCTACCAGCTTGCTGCTTTCTTTGATAAGCCAACTGCAAGAGTGCAGCTCATTGTTTCCTCCATTGCTGAGAATGACAACTGGAAGTTGTGTGCTGATGGTGTCCTACTGAGCAAGCACAAAGTCACTGTAAGATCCAAGCTCATCAAGCGGAAATTTCCCCAAAAGTCAGAATTGTCAGATTCTTCACTTGACGTGTGCTGGTCTGAATTGTGCATGCATTTTCTTCTTCAGACCAAGGTTGCTTGGGGTGCAGAGTGTCAACAGTACGCAATCACTACTAAAGCTGAGGCTGGAATCCTTGGAGAACACCCTGCTGTCCGTCTAGAGTGGGAATTGGAAAGGCTTCCAAATATTGTCATCTCCTATGCCAAAAAGTAAACACAATTATCAAGGATTATTATTTGGTAACTGCAAAAACGTTATGTTTGATTTTTATCCCCTGTACATCTCTTTTTAAACAGGTTGTCTAAACACATACCTATGGCAGCTTTACAGACAGGTTTCAAGCTCGAAAGAGCCGCAAACAGTGAGAAAGAGATTGACCTGACTGTGGCCTTGCCAACTCAGAGGTCCCTGAATATCATTGTTAGGATTCCAGAGGCAAGTGATGCATACTATTTAAACTATAACTCACTAAGAGATAACATAAGAAATAGTAAATACTGTAACCATTTTCTGCCACTCTAGATGACACTGTCAAGGATGGCTATTCCTCTCCCTGTCACTGTTCCTATCAATCAAGATGGAACTTATTCTATTCATATTGATCAGGACATCCTGTTCAGAATCCAGAACTATATTTATGATTACACCACAGGTACAAATACAACATGACATTCTGAAATGTCCACTAAAATAATAATTCCCAAGTTTGATTTTGATATTATTTTTTTAGCTCAGTGCAGCATGACGAAGGACACAATCACTACATTCAACAACAGGAGGTACAAGAACGAAATGCCCATTTCCTGCTACCAAGTCTTGGCCCAGGATTGCACACCTGAGCTGAAATTTGTTGTTTTCTTGAAGAAGGATGCAGAGTCTGAAAAAAACCACCTTAACATTAAGCTTGCTGATATGTAAGTCCACTCTCTTGGGAACTGGTATCCATGTTATATGAAGATTTATTTACTCTGGATATAATTTCATTACCACTCCACTGAGTTGATAACCTGTCTCTAACAGCAATGTCGACTTGTATGCTTTGGGCACCGATGCACGAGTTAAAATTAATCAAATAGAAGTGCCCATCAGCAGCCTTCCCTACCAGCATCCCTCAGGTAGCTCAACGTGGTCTCTTTGATTTTCTACACATAATACATGTTGAGAAAATGTCATTTAAAATCCTCTTCTGATTTAGGCTCCATCCAGATTAGGGAGAAGGGTGATGGTCTGTCACTTTATGCTTCTAGTTACGGGCTTCAGGAAGTCTACTTTGCCAATGGTCACTGGAAGGTAACTGCAAGTTATTGATTATTTCTTAGCTACTGTGTTACTGCAACAAAAACACTTCATCCAGAGTTTGAGTAATTCCTGGTAAAATTTAAATTCATAGATCCAAGTTGCAGACTGGATGAAAGGACAGACTTGTGGACTCTGTGGAAAGGCTGATGGAGAAATCAAACAGGAGTACACTACACCGAGTGGATACCTGACCGAGAGTTCAGTCAGCTTTGCCCACTCATGGGTGCTTCCTGCTGAAAGCTGCCGTGATGCCAGCCGTAAGATTTGTTTAATATTTTACTCAAAAAGTCATGTGTTTTAAAGGAATTTTTAAAAATAATAATTAAAAATAAATGTATTTTTTTCTATCAGAATGCCGCATGAAACTTGAGTCTGTGAAGTTGGAAAAGCAGGTTAATTTGAATGGACAGGAATCTAAATGCTACTCTGTTGAGCCTGTGCTGCGCTGTCTGCCAGGCTGTGCTCCAATCAGAACCACTCCTGTCACTATTGGATACCACTGCCTGTCCACTGGTAAGTGACTTCATTTCTTGTTTGCAGATTGATTTCACTAATATGAGTCCAGTAATTCTTAACTATAATATTTTGTGTTCCAGACTCTAACCTCAACATGTTTGGTGGAGTCTATGGAAAGAGTGTAGACTTGAGAGAGACTACAGATGCTCATGTGGCCTGTCGCTGCTCTGAACAGTGTGCTTAATTCTACTTCTTGGCTCAGTTATACATTATACAACATTTTTGGAAGATGCTGTAAATTAATGCCTATGTTTCAATAAATCTGAAGAAGCATTCTCACAATTTGTCTGTTCGCTATGTTTATTTTGTGACTGATGCACAATCCCTTACTGTTGTCTACTTCTGCTATAACCACCATATAAACTAAGAGGAACACACCAATGGGGATCTTAGTGACTGATTCTTATATTTTAGTGTAAAACATGAGGGGGACACACAGCATAATACTCTGAATGTTTTTTTTTTTTAATTATGGGTCCATTACACTCAGAATTCGTACAATTTGAATCGGCAGTTTCTTTTGAAAAACTAACCGGTTTACCAGTGTACAGTAAATTCAAAGATATGCTATCTTAATGTACACTGTCCCTTGCATAGGACTCCAAAATCATGGTTAACATGAAGGGATTGTAGTAAGGAATGGTTGTACTTCTACTGAGCCTACAAGGACTACAAAAAATGGAAGTGTAACTGTTATGATTCAAATCATATTATTATTTATTATAGTGATTGGCACACTTTGTCCTAAATAACATTGTAGTAACATTATAATATAAGCACTTGACATTTCTAAACTTGAATATGTAGTCAAATATGGTATATTAATTTACTATACTTACTATATTAATTTCATATACATATCTCATTGGAATAAACTAAAAATCTGTTAATGTACTGTACTTCTTGTGATGTACATGTGTGTGTAATTATTTGAAAAAGTGTACTTGGTTCCATCCACTGGTTATTGGTTGGATTTTGATGTTCTAAAACAACTTTTTTTCAGTCTTAAAAAAAAAAAAAAAAAATGGCTGCCAAAAATGACAAAGATAAGCAGCAATTTCTTTTACATTTTTTTTCTTAAAAAAAAAAAAATCAATTCAACTTTATTGTCATTATACATGTACAAGTACAAGGCAAGGAAATGCAGTTTACGTCTAACCAGGAGTGCAATAAACTGCAAGTGCAGGATGAAGGTATAAGTTATAAATGCATGCAAGATGATACAATGATGGGGAAAACTATGGGTATAAGTTACAAGTGAGTGTACTAAGAACATAATATAGTGTACATGTTATTGACTATAGAAATTTACAGATAGATAAGTATAAACAATTACATAAAGGATATGAAAACCAATTTATAAGAGTGTATGTACAATAAATATGTATGTACATTTATAAATGGATATATACAGTGTAGTGCAATGAATAATAAATAGTGCTGTGATTATAGGCAAAGTGTCATGGGGTAAGAGGTGGGATTGAAGAATCAGCGGGGGGCAGAGATCAGTGCCTAGACAGCTCTTGGAAAAAAGATGTTCCTCAGTCAACTGGTTCTAGTCCAGGGGTATCTAAAGCATCTGCCTGAAAACAGGAGGGAAAATAGTCTGTGGGCAGGGTGAGAAGAGACCTTAACCTTTTGAGCGGTATGGTTTCCACATATGGGATTCTTTTTCCCGTGCCCCATCTCATGTTACAGATCATGATCAAGATAATTTATAAAGGTGTTTAAATGACAAAACACACTTATTTACATATATTTGTGAATCGGAATTTCAGATTGTTTATGACACGGTGAGCAAGTTTGTGAATATTTGAAATAAAAAAGGAAAAACTAAATAAAAGCGATCCATCTGTCTTAGAACGGTATTGTGCTTGCAGTGTGTCATGTGACAAGCAAGACGCATCGCCGTGGAAACCGTAGAGGTGAACGTTCTAAATAACAGTCGCCTAAAAAAAACTCCCTCTGGGGGGACCGCTGGAATATTTTTAACTCACCGCTGCTCAACGCAGACAGTGTTTCTTCTGGATGTCCTCAATGGTTGGAAGCGGAGTCCCTGTGATGCGTTGGACAGTTTTCACCAGCCGCTGCAGCACCTTATGCTCAGCAACAGAGCAGCACCCATACCACACTGTTGGTTAGGATGCTCTCTATTGTGCAGCGATAGAAGTTCACCAGCATTGCCGAGGACAGCTGGATCATCTTTAGTTTCCTCAGAAAGAAAAGATGCTGGTGAGCCTTCTTGAACAGGCTGGAGGTGTAGGTGGTCCAGGTTAGGTCCCCCGAGAAACCCCCAGGAACTTAAAGAATGACACAGGCTCAACAGGTTTCCAGTTAAGTGTACCATATGCATCAGACGTTTAGCCAATGTTCTGTGGGAGTGACGTTTAAGGCTGAGACTAGATGAGCAGTGACTGTCGATGATAATAGTCACCAAGCATTGTTAACTGCCACAGCCTGCATTTTTAAGCATTTACCCTTTGGATTATATGGTTCGTGTTTGATCTTGTACTGTTTACTCACCCTTAGATTCTTGCCAGCTGCCCTTTGACTTTAGATTTTGTATTTCGTCGTTGATTCTCGCTACCTGCCCTGATTGTTTATTGAACTGTGATTATCGCCGCCTGCCCCGACCCAGGACCTGCCTTTGTCTGTTCTGTTCTTGTTCTGTTTCTGTCTGACCCCGTCAATAAAACGCTTGCAAATGGATCCAAATGCCTCCGCCTCATCACAGATAGCATGATCTGGTATACTGCTGTTTAGCTATAATTCTGTGAAGATCATAACATTGCAGTTCTGAAGTCTCTTACTGTTGTTGATGCGGAATCAGATCTCATCCATTTTGTTCGTTAGTGACTGTAAATTAGCAAGGAAAATGCTGGGTAAAGTGAGCCAGTGAAGTGTTAGCTTTAGCTTAGCTTTCAGCCCTCCTCGACGCCACCTACGAGCACTTCCCCCATTCGGGAGGGTTTTGCAGCCTCTGTATTTCTGATTATCTCAGGGAAAAGTTGAAGGTTGTTGTTAAAATTATCGGAAATGCATAAACCAATATCCAAAAGCTCATGTCTGGTGTACAATGTAAAGGCCAGTGTTGTGCAAGTTACTTCCAAACTGTAATACATTAAATATTACTTGTTACTGTTATTTTAAAGTAATTCCTTACATTACAATATTACAGATTCAAAATTGCAATGTGTTACATGACTCCTGTATTACGTTTGAGTCACTTTCACCAAAATAACTACAGAGAGGGTGCCATCAGCGCAGCTGGAGAGTTTGGCATTCAAATACATGCAATAGGCTAAAGCTTGTCACAGCATCAGCAAAAGCAGCCTAATTACCATGAATATGTCAGAGGAAAATAGGAAGACATTTAAATTATTTAGGTTTTTCTGAGTCACAAAGATAAATTTCCTGACTCGCCATCTCCTCTGATGCACCTTAAGTCACCTTTATTGTTTGTTTGGTTTTGCTAAGTGTAACATTCTGTCCTTGTCTGTTTTGGTCTCCCCCGTCTTGTGATCATTTTGGTTTAGTCCTGTCCTTTTGGT
>JAUYWG010000060.1:9001486-9022727 GCA_034779775.1 Enteromius afrohamiltoni | reverse complement strand
AAGAGATTGAACTTACTGCAGCCTTGCCCAATCAGAGGTCCCTGAATGTCATTGCCAGGATTCCAGAGGTGAAATAGATTTTTTAAGACTCACAGAGAGAGAGAGAAAAAAAATAAAACTAATAAAGTTTCTTCCTCCTCCTCTAGATGACACTGTCAAGAATGGGTATTCATCTCCCCTTCGCCATTCCCATCAATCCCGATGGATCTCTTTCCATTCATGTTGATGAGGACATTCTCTCCTGGATCCAGAAACATATCAAGGAAGATTAAGATGTGAATAATTACATTTTACATTAAAAAAAATTATTTACATGTTATTAAATGGTTTTTGACAGTTTAATTGAATTTTACAATTTCTGTGATGCAAGCAACAATAATAAACACCCTGCAAGTTAATGAGTTGCCATTTGTTTTCACTTCACATTAATTTCCAACATTGCTTACTGATTGTTACATAATGGAATGTACAGGTGGAACAGCAATTTCAAGAACCTTGAAATAATAGAATAATATTTATGTTATATATGAATAAAAATTAGGACTAAGACTAAACTGGTACACACCGGGCGATGTATGACGACAATTATAGTAGGACTTAAAAAAGCACTTCAGTTTTTTTAAGCAGTGGATTCAAATGTCAGAAACATAGTTATAGGAGTAACTCACCACTTATCTTTGTAGATGATTGCAAGTCCTCCTCTCTGACCAGAATCACGAGGTTTGCTAGCCTTAACATACCCTGGAGGAACTGATTGATTAAGGAGTAGGAAATAATCAGGTTGTTTCCAAGTCTCAGTTAGACAGAGAAAGTCAAACTGTCAGAGGAAAGGTCAAAAACAAGGGGGCCTTTATAAGAAAGAGATTACTGTAAATCTTGAGTAGTCCAAAGGAAAGTTTTAATTTGTCGTTATTGTTTTTAACTGACCTGGCTAGGCTGGTTTACACACTGTGATCTGTAGTCAGTGTAGATTTCCTTGTACAATGAGGATATAAAGGCCAAAAGGACCAAATTAGTTTAGTATCATCAGTACAGTAGTTCCATCAGGACCTTCAATTAATATAATTTAAACGAGGTTGACGTACAATATCCAGAATGCAGATGTAGGCCCTTTGGAATGAAGAATTTCAAAGGGTATAACTGATGGACACTTCGGGCACTACAAAGTTATTTGGAGTCACACCCTATGTTCCATTCAGAAGGGTTCATTCTGATACCCTAATCACTTCAAAGGGTTTCCTCCGGGATGAGAGCTTCGAAGGAATTATGACAAAGGAATTAACACTTCCGAATCGATCTCAGGGTAAATGTATGATATGCATTATGCATTCAGCCCAGCGATCCGTGGATATATTTGTCTGAGTGAGCAAGTAGTCGTTGTTTGAGCAAGTTAGACTATAACTAACTTTAAACTTCACAACTTAGCACTTCCATATAATTAGATTGACCAAGCAGTAAGCATATTTGGCGTGCTGACCTGGAACCATCTCAAGGATGATCAGAAGAAATGGACAGCACCTGAGTTAAATATATGAGCGTCACAGCAAAGGGTCTGAATATGTAGGACCATGTGATAGTTCAGTTTTTCTTTTTTAATAAATCTGTAAAAATGTCAACAATTCTGTGTTTTTCTGTCAATATGGGGTGCTGTGTGTAAATTAATTCATTAATTAAATGGCTTTTAATGATTTTAGCAAATGGCTGCAATATAATGAACAGTGAAAAATGTAAGGGGCTCTGAATACTTTCCGTAACCGTAAATGCATATATATTGCCCAGCTCTAACACTGCTCAGTATTAAAGCATATGTCTGCACATTTGCGAGCAAGTCAATGCAATTGAAAGTCAGTGCAATTATTACTTATAGTGAAATCATCTGAATTTATTTTTTCATCTTCAAGCCTCCATTATGATTTCCAAAATTTCACTTTAGAGTAATTAAAGTACTTTACTTAATAATTTAAGGTACGATTTCACAACGTTGTATTTTGGTTGTAATTAGGTAGTTGTAGTACAACGTTTTAATAACGTTTTAATAACGTTTTAATAACGTTACAACGTGTAAGATCTGAATTTCTGCGTTTTGAATTTTAGAAAATTAAATTTGATATTCCAAATTTTTTCTTCATCTTGAAAACATTAAGTTGTATTTTTTTAAACTGGATATCTGCAGTCTTAGAATTCAGAACAAAACATTCCTTGTTTGAAAATACAGGTCTATAAAACTCTGCCTTAAACAAATCAGTTGTGTTAATTTTCAAATGTTTAATATTCAAGTAAAATAATTTCAAATCCGAAATCAAATTCAAAGCTATTTTAAATCCCATATAATATTTGTTCAGCAACGCTACAGCTAAGGTGAAATGGAAAAATAAGATGAATATTCAGATTTAACACTGTAAATAAAATGTTCTGATGGCAGCATGTAAAGTACCAGTTAGGACGTGGTAAGTACGATTTTAAAACTCATTTTCACAAAAACACATTAGTTTGAATGTCTATGGATGCTCTTTCTACTTTTACCTGTTAAGAATGGCCACATCTTGGCTGTACCCCTTTAGGATACGGGCATTATGAAATGAGGATGATCTCTGGAATATTCTTGACCATTTAAGCATCACTTCAAAGCGTCATCAGCTACACAAAAGGGATCTGCTCTTATGTTGTAAACTCTGTGTGAGTGGCGCACGCCAAATGAATTCCCGCGTTTTGCCAGAAGATGGCGCCTTTAGCTCAATCGTCCATTACTTTTTTCTCTTTCAAAATTAAAGTCTTTACTGCTGACTCATAAAAAAATGACTTGTCGCCATCTAACGGCAGAAGAAAGTCCCTAAAATCACCATCACAAACACATACACCCACTGTTTCCAAATTATAAATAGCATGATGTATATAAAACATAATTTATTGAATAATAATGTTTAATAAACAACAAAAACAGACATCATAAGAGTTTCTAGGCAATTCAGTCGTACGAAAGCACTATACACAGCATTGGAGTTACATATAAAATAACATGATGAGATTTCGCCTTAAGCAAAAACTTTTTTTTGCTTTGGAACAAATAATAGATTAATGAAAGCAAAGAATGAGGAATATCTCATATTTAATAACCAGACATTAGAACCAGTGGCAAATTCCAGAAGATCTGGAATCCAGAAGAACCGGAAGATTCTTTACATTCAACACACTTTGTTTTTTTCTTTTTGAAATATGAAACTGTAATTATTCCACAAGTCATTAATTTATTTGAATACTGAATAAAACATTTTGAAACACTGTGTATAGAGTATTATTCCATAGCATTGCAACGTATTTCTTAGTATGTTTTATATCTAAAATACATACATTTTAGAATCAGTTCTTATCATATTTAAGCATGATAAGTTGACTATATTATTGACTATATTAATATTTGAAAATATTGAGCACTTATTATCCACATGCAACATGAAAACTTTGTGGTTTGTGAGTTGATGTAAACAGTGGTGGTGCATACAGTAATAACTTACAAAAAATATGGGTTCAAATGCACGTGTAATCAGTGGACAAACTACTTGATCTAGATTGAAATGCATTATTCTTTAAAACTTATATTGAAGGGATTTTAATATATAGTACTTTCAGAAACAAAAATGTTACTAAATTGAACTGTAGGTATGCCATAAAAGTTAATAGAACTACAATATATCAAAAACTAAAAATACAATTAATTTCTTTTAGCAAATCAAAATATGAATAATATGGAATTTTTAAACAAAAAAATAAAAAATAAAATAATCTATATGGTGAGATTTAATGCTTTCTAAACAAAAACTCAGAGGCTTATAATATTCAGTATCTTTTACTCTTATAATCATATCAAGAACTGACACACGATTCTGTTTAAAGGGGTGGTTGAATGGCCTTTTTTATTCGTGTACATATAGGCTGCTGTCTAACATATATGTTAATGCTAAATAAAAAAAAAAAAACATGTTTTTTTTACATAATTAACCTTTATTCCACAACTTCTCTGTTCCTTGAACGCTCTGATGATTTCCTGGTTTTATGAAGCCCCTTCCTCAAAAATATGCAATGGGTCCGATTGGTTAGCCTGATTGAGACTCAGATAATATTAGTCAAGATATATACATTTTTTTGTTTGTTTTGTGCACTTTTAATTATGACTGTACGTCAGCAACTATTCCTCTTCTCTAAAAGCAGCACAACATGGCCTCGCCCCCTTTCCTGCTTATTCCTGGGGGCGGGGTTTATGTAAAAGTCTGGGTTTGTGACGTCACTAACCTGGGAAGCTCATTTTTGTAGGTATTAAACTGCCATGATTACAATATCTCCATTTGCATTGATCTTTCAGTATCGTATCACAATCAGTCACAATCAACCACCCCTTTAATATTCATGTCCATATGCAGAAAGTTCTTCATTTAGATTCATATTGGTTCCTGGTATCTCTCCTCTGGTGTTGGAAAACAAATTAGCATCATCTGCAAGCAGTCCCATGGATGAGACTACAGATGAGATTTGCTCACTTTACCAGAAATTGAAATGAGCTTCTCTTCACGACCAGAATCTAACAAAATCAGGAAAACAAAAACCAAGATTAGTTTTAGTTCAAACAGGAATTAAGCTAGTAAAAAGAAAAAACGAATCACTCACGCTTCGAAAATTCATCGCTCATGCGACTTTGTGGTTTCATCTGGTCTGCGAATGTTGTGTTAAGAAACTGATGTTTGAGCCACATTGCACGATCATCCTCAAAACATTTTCTCTGAAGAGAAAAAGAGTGATTAAAATCAGTGTAAGAGCTGAATTCAGAAGTACGGTAAAACCAATAATAAGCCAAAACCTCGTGGCCCAGTCTGATGGCAGCCTCTGTGAAATTTCTCCTTTCCATATCAAAGTTTTTCCTCTGTTCTTCAAACACTTTCCACTCTTCTTTCAAGCGTTCCTTCTCTTCCAGCATGTAGGAGTCGTTCAGAACAGCTGCAGTCTCTTCGTCACAGGGAGTGTTAAGCTGTTGCTGTAAAAAGTAAAACAGTATTCATATACTTTACTGACATTACACCATAAACCGCTCACCTAAACTGCTTCTTTCAGACGAACAAAGAGTTTTTTTTTATTATCCTGGCGCTTGGTAATGCTGAATATATCAGCAAGTACTGTGTTGTAAACTAACCTATACATCTTAGGGGTGAGTAGTTTATGGTTTTCCACTATTCCTTTCATGGTTTCATGAAGAACCTTTAGCAATCACAAAATCTTTCTACTAAACAAAAGGTTCTTTATTTTGGAAAAGCTTTTTGGATTACTAAAAAAAAAAATCACATGAAGATAAGACGGTTCTTTTATAAACTGTTTGCTGAAAGCTTCTTTGGTGAACCAGAAATGGTTCTTCAATGGCAAACCCACTTTTTAAGAGTGTAGAGCAACTGTTTAAGAGTGTAGAAAAGCATCTCTACTTGTAATTGCTTGTGATTTTAAAGTGATGGCTCACCCAAAAATTTCAATGTACTTGGTACATTTTAAAACAATATGCAATAATAATGTATTGCATGTAAATTATCATTTTAATTCAGATTATTAAATGAATGCCTCCATACTGGGACAACATAATCCATCCCTGATGAAAACAGAGGAATAAGTCAAACCATAGACGCTTTATCATTTACACCATGATTTTCTACATTCAGGCCAGAGCTTGCATTACAGTTGCTTGATAATAGCTTTGCGAATATTCTCTTTGTGAATATTCTAATAGTACTCTCGTACCTTCAAAAAATTATGATTGAACTACTGCATAGTATCCTCAGAGAGTTATTTTATGTTCTGAACATGAACAGAGGTCTCGATTGAGTAATTAATGATGGAATTTTAATGTTTTGTTGAACCATCCCTTTAAGCATCAATGACACTGACTGAAGGAAACTTACTTGGAGAAGTTGCTGTTGAGTCTGAATAAACTCTTTGCACTGCTGGATTTCTAGTTTGAGCCTCTCCATCTCCTCTTCATGGAGTTGTTTAGAGATCACCTCTTCATTGTCTCCATCTTGCACCATGGATGCTTCAACACAAACCGTTCATTTTATTTTTTACAATAGGTTTTTGTGTCCGATGTGTAATGTTCAAAAGGTGAGATTCAATTCTGTTCGCTTTAAAATTCTGTGAATGACATCCTCTACCTTGACTGTCTAATCTCTCAACGTGGTACTTGAGTTTCCTCCACTGCTGACGAATGCTGTTGGTAAGTTTCTCCCGAGCATGATCACACGACATTTCAGGAGGTCCTTTCAAAAGTTCATCGTCGTCAGAATTTGTCTGCAGAGTCAACTGAAATATATATATATATATATATATATATTTTGTTTTTAAATATAATTTGCAAAAACAAACAATTATGAGCTTTATCATGAAGTGTTTAGTATTAAATGGTCATTATGGATATGACCGTACCTGATCCATATCATTGCTTTGCTTGTCTTCCTTTTGGCTCATCTTCTTTGAATTTAAAACCCCAACCATTTCTCGCTTCATTTGCTGAAGCACCTTCTTCAGCTCTATGTTTTCCACCATTAGCTCCCTCTGACGGTTATCAAATTCATTGAGAAGAGTTTTGTACATATCTCCCTCATGTCTAAAAAAAACATACAAAATGTCTAAAGTTGTCATATGATATTAAAGTGAAAGGGAACTATTAATATATTGATTAAAATGCTAACAAACAACCGAAAACTTTTACCTAGATTCAGTTTTTTCAGTTTTCCAAAGACATCTCCTACCATCCGACCTTCCAACATAATTCAAAACTTCCATTCCTGACACAAAGTTTTAACACGGCATTAGGGTCACTAAATGATTTGGGAAAAAAGTCACTGCTTTTGAGTGTAAATCAGCAGAATCTAATAAAAAAAATCACAAAACCACTATTCCTGTTAACTTTATAACTGTCAAAGTTCAAAACGTATACATTTTAGAATGATATTTGAATAACATGATAAGATGTGTTGTGATGCAACATGACACTTGCATTCAGTGTAATCAAGTGCCAAGCCATTACAGGGGTCATATGATGCGATTTCAAGTTTTCCTTTCTCTTTGGAGTGTTACAAGCTATTTGTGTATAGATAATATCCTTAACGTTGCAAAGACTAAAGTCTCAAAACCAAATAGATATTGTTTATAAAAGTTAAGGTTTGTGGGGCACCATGTGGGACAATTTTTATAACCCTGCCCAAATGTTTATGCAAAGAAAGACGGCAGAGCTATTACTAACACTGTAGTGTTGTTGTTGGCGCCATGTTCTGGAGACACGGTGTTTTGTTGTGAAAGTACTACTTTGTTAGGCTTCCAAAAGAGGATACAACAAGTGGTTAAGTTGTATTTACAACACTGTTCCAGAACAGTTCAACCCAAATATTCAGATGTGTTCCACACATTTGATGGGGAGCTGATTCCTAACCCTGGAGAGTAGCCAATGCTGGCTGTGCACAGAGACCATAAAGTGAGGCAACTCCAATTCTGCAAGGACAGTCTGGCGCTTCTGACTCCCAACCTCTTAAACTTTCCTATTTAAGAACCTGCTACTTATTATTTAAATGCAAATTTTGAGCTGTAAAGGGGAGTGCTTGTTAGAAAGGTCCCTCAGAAAAGCAGGGCTTAGAGAAAAAACAATAATGTACAGAAAGTGGAAAATAATGTTTTTTTGGTTGTTGTTTTTTTACTTTTTAAAACACAACATTGGATTACACAAAATAATGTTCTTCTTAGCAACATCATATGACCCCTTTAAGTGACTGAATGCCAATGGGTGGGGCTTATGGTGAGGACATGACTATTCGTTGATGCTCTCTGATTTGTTGATTTCGCATGACCCTTTTAAGTAATATATTACCTTGTTTATTTTCCTTTTTGGCAATGAGTAGTTGACTGAGACGCTCCTTTACTCTGTTGTGCTCCCTTTCTCTTCTCTTAATGTCATGGTTGTATTGTGTGGCACGACTTGCAATGATACCCTGGAGTCTTTGTACCTATTAAAGTAAAAAGCATGTTTGAAAAAACAACATTTTTTTGAAAAACCAAAACAGTAAATGACATCACAGCTTTGTTTTTCATACCTCTTCTTTAGTGTCTTTTAGGCCGTTTTGCAAAGTTTTTAAATTTATTTCCAGCTGACGCTCCCGCTCGTGTAAGCGCATGTTTTCCTTTTTCGAAAGTTCAAGCTGGTCCTACAAAACAGTGAAAATTCATAATAAAACAAAAAACAATATAAAAAAGAAAACAATTTAAGAATTTCGGAAGAAAACCGGGAGGCTTCCCATTGACTGCCAAATTATTACCACTGTCAAGGTCCACAAAAGTATAAAAGACATCGTCAGAATACTCTGCAATCAGTGGTCCAAACGTAATGTTATGAAGCTACGAAAATACGGTAGAAAAAAATAAAATAAGGATTTTATTCAACAATTCAGCACCGTAACGTCATTTTGAAGAGCATGCACAGGACGCACATAGCATACGCAGTTCTGTGTTAGTCGCAATGCAAGGATGCTGTAACGTGGTGGTGCTGGTTTACAAGGATGGTTGACGTGGGGTGAGTGAGGATTAACATTTAATTAAAACAAAACAAGGGATAAATGGAAAGACAATTTGAAGCAGAATACATGAAATGGACTGGAATCCGTGGGGATCTGGATCGGCTCTTCTGGCCGAAACTCTGGAACCGGACTAGGAAATTATGGACTGGAATCCATGGGAGTATGGATCGGCTCTCCTGGCCGAAACTCTGGAACCGATCTTGCGAATTGCGGACTGAAATCCACAGGATTATGGATCAGCTCTCCAGGCCAAAACTCTGGAACCGGACTTGGAAATTGTGGATTGAAATCCACGGGATTCTGGATCAGCTCTTCTGGCCGAAACTCTGGAACTGGACTTGGAAACTGCAGACTGGAATCCACGGGATTCTGGATCAGCTCTCCAGGCCAAAACTCTGGAACCGGACTTGGAAATTGTGGATTGAAATCCACGGGAGTATGGATCAGCTCTCCTGGCCGAAACTCTGGAACCGATCTTGCGAACTGCGGACTGAAATCCACAGGATTATGGATCAGCTCTCCAGGCCAAAACTCTGGAACTGGACCTGGAAATTGTGGATTGAAATCCACGGGAGTATGGATCGGCTCTTCTGGCCGAAACTCTGGAACTGGACTTGGAAACTGCAGACTGGAATCCACGGGATTCTGGATCAGCTCTCCAGGCCAAAACTCTGGAACCGGAACAATGGATACACGGAAAGAACACAAGAAGCAGGATACATGAAAACAGTGTGCTCATTAAGAACAAATGCATACAAACAACAACCCACAAGGGAGATCTCAAAAGACACTATATAAATACACAATGAAACAAGCAGGAAACTCAAAACACCTGTGACGCACGGCTGGCAAGTAACCAATAATGGCAAAAGACAGTAACTGTAAATAAGGGCATGACACGTGGGAGAACGAATGAAACTAAAACAGGAACACAAAACTGAAACTAAACCAGACAGACATTGTGACAGATGCACTGTTTTTTTTATATGAAGTGTAAAAACACACAGTAAACGTATCCTGTGGTAGTGTCTGCTTTTTGCGTACAGGGTGATATTCTACAAAAGGACTACCCTGATGTGGAGAAAAACAGATTCAAGTTAAATGAATGTCTTTATTTTTATTTTATTTTCTTCGCATACGAAAAAAATTCTCATCGCTTCATAAATTATATATTGAACTGATGGCAGATGGACTATTGTGACGATGTCTTTTATACTTTTCTGGATCTTGACAGTGGTAACTGTTTGGCAGTCAATGGGACAGTCACAATCCTCCCGGTTTCTATTCAAAATACGAAGATGATTCAGCTTTATGTGTTTTGAACGACATGGTACCCATGGTAATGACAAAATTGTAATTTTGGTGTGAATTAATCTTTAAAAAAGCCATACTTTTAGCCTAGAGTTGGTGAGATGTTGGTAGTGGAGGTCACTGCTGGACTTGAGGTGCTCCACCTCCAGTTCCTCCATCATTCCAGCAGCTCGACGGTGTAGCTGAAGCAAGTCATAGATGTTGTTTAGGGCAACCACAGCATCCAGATCATGAGTGCTGTCTGATTTTTGGAAAATTGGTGGAAAGCACAGGGACGACAACTCCTGTGAATGTAAAGAGTGGCAAATCCATTTACAATATGATATTCAAATTTGTTCTTGTTTAGATTCTACAACTATTCTTCTTCTTCAAACTCAAAAGACAAGTTGCAAAAAAAGAAATAAAAGTTCACCTACCTGATTGACGTACAGAATGCACTCAGTGATATTCTCTTCCGTGCAGAAGTTGCTTGAGACATTGAAAGAGCTTAAGGGCAGAGGAGGCATGACAGATGCCGTGTAGAGCCTTGAAGGAGACATTCTAGTCAATAACGCCTATATGTTCTAGAAAAGAATGAGACACATACACATAAACAGTTGTTTACAATACAAATACAGCTGTTTAAAATCATGCATAATCAGAAAAATCACTTTTAATTGTAAAGGTTTGTCTCAAGTACATAGGGTACTCGTTCTGAGTGAATACTGCTCAAAATTAGGTTAGGAGGGGAACCTGTCCTTAAAATAACTTTCCATGGTATTTTAAGTCGCCTAATCTTTCCCTTTCCCCAAGAGACTTTAGTTATCTGGAGCACCGGATAAAATCTTTTACTTTCCTCACCTATGTGATGAAAACTTGCATAATATGACAAATGCAACTGATTTGCCCAGAAATAATGTTATTTACTTTGTCACAGCACTTCTGCTACAACATTTTCAAGTTCCATAAAGGAGACAAAAGTAGAAACACTTTAGTCCAGGGACCAATTCTTACTTTATAGGGTTAGGGTTGTTTATTAACATGCCTACTATTAACATATTGGCCGTTTACTAGTACTTATAAAGCACAAATTCTGACCACATTCTGCATCCCTAATCCCAATACTTAACAACTAAATGACGAGTTTAAATCAGAAGTCATAGCTTGTTAATAGCTGACTGAAAAAGCGAAATAAAAAAACCCTAAATCAGAATCAGAATCAGAATTACTTCTGATAAATTCTCTTTCATTACAGAACAAACTCCTGATGAAAATAAAGATTTCAGATTTAAAGATTTAAGAAGGCATGTGAAGATGGTAGAGAAGATTTAAATAAAAATGAAACAATAAAGTAATTAAAATACAAATAATAATAATAATATAATTTATAATTTATATTATTATAATATATATATTATAATAATATAAACATAAAAATACAAATAAAAATGTAGCACATACTTTTGCTCAACATTCAGAGGAGGATAAGAATTAAAAAATGTTAATACACCAAAATTTTCAAGTAAAATACAGTACGGTGTCATAAATTATGTTGACATGTTCAAACATTTTGATTCTCCTGATAAACTTTCAGAGAACAGTTCATACAGATAAAATAACTATTAGCGTGAACATTTTAAGAACCTTTTTTCCACTTTAAAAACCTTATGTGGAATGGGAAGGTTTCATGGATGTTCACTGAGAAACCCTAAAACCCCATAAAACCCTAAATTGAATTCCTTGACTGTGTAAAAACAAAGCAAAACATAAATAAAGCAAACAAACAAACAAAAATAGGGCACTGTGTAATGTATCAATATGATGGAATATATATATATATATTTTTTACAATTAATTACTACAGCGCTATCAAAAAGAAGAAAAGAAAAAAGTACATTTAAAATGATTTTACCAAATGACAGTACACTGTTATGAAGCTATACAACTATACAATAAATTAATTTATTAATGGATGAATGAATGAATTAATAATTATTTCTAAACAGGAGTACTGAGACAGAGTGAAAAGGCTTATTCCACTAAAGGACGTGATATAAAAATCCATGGAAAGCTAGCACACACCTAGAGTACACCATGATCATATCTAAAGTGGGTTAAGGTGAATAGAAGGATTTCTGCACTAGGACGCCGAATTTACACAAAATGACACGATGTTTACGCGCCATATAACGCGTTTCCGAATAACATACAGATGTCGTGGTTAACAAATGAGGACTTTAAGTTGCAGACCATCAGAGGTTCACTTACTGCGTATCTTTTGGCATTCAAGAGCACCCGTGAGGTTTGTCAGCTTCATTTCCCGACATTCGGCACGGATTGATACATACTGTCCAGATAATTTGCGCAATAAAGTGTCTTCATGTGGCACGTCGATACACTGATGCGGGCGCCTTCTGCAGCACAACCTTGAACGAAAACACTCACAAGCGAATGCGTTGCCATGCAACGAATACGGGGGCGTGTCATTGGCTGTAGCTCGTGCACCTCCGCAGAATATCCACCAATAGACGCCGTCGCAGTCGATGCAGGGGCTAAAAACTCAAATAGGTTAGTATTGTAATAGTGTCATTTTATTGTGATATAGTAATAGTTTTATAACGTAATGCAATAGTGTAACGAAATATTTGTAAGGACATTCACACCAGACACATCAGTTTGGACATTTTATTCCAGCATATCTATAAAAGAAGATATTTTATATAAAGCTGTCTCTACGAACAGATTTTATATCTTACAAACACAACATATAGAACATATTGTCTAACACACAACAAATAACTCCAGCAATATTTTAGCTTAGCAGCATTAAAATGTAATAGCGCATATACTTATACTCCAACAGTATACACTTAAGCCAGTTAGCATATCGGTTAAACATGTCCATTTATTTGTTAAGATTTCTCTCATGACCGAGTTAACTGCTGACAGGAACAGGAAGACCCAAAGGTTCATCTTCACTGAACAAAGGATCTGCGGGGCTTCTTTTTGCCTCCAGCCACCAAGTTGTCATTTCGCCTTTCCCCTGTTTAACAAAGAGTCACAATTAGTAAATCTCCGGGACAGCATCATACAAAAGAAAGAAAGAGGGGGGAGAGCGACAATGCAGAGGTGTGTATTCACTTGTGCATAATGAAGAGACATCACTTAAGTGAAAAGACAAAAGCCAGCTGAGGCCAAGTCCTAAGTGAGGTAAAGCACAGCTGCGCTAAGATCTGCAGTTAAGCCTCAGGGGACCATACCATCATCTCGGGAAGAAAAAGATCAATAGCGGATTGATTTGGTAGATGTCTGTAATATGACTGAGAATTTTGATTCATGCAACAAAGAGCTAAAAAAAAAACCATTTTGATAAGATTCAGCTGGGAGAATATCTAGCAACTAATTGGTTGTAATTATATTTCAATGCTTTAGAGCTTTGCTCACAATAGCAGAGAGATATAGCTTTTTCCTTCCACCTCATATTATTTCCACACAAGTGTTTTGCAAGTTTCTAGGGGCAACACAGTAGTTTTGCAAGACAATGCAAAAGCATTTAATATATTTCACTCCATTTCATTTTTTCCCCCCATCATCGTTCTTTAGGGACATTGTGGCATGCTGAGTTTGCGAGAATTAAGAAGCCACGGCAACTATGATGAGCAACCAAAATATTTTGCCAAGCTAAATTTACTACAGGCAAAATAATAGCTTTGTGGGTGGCTTCTTTGCATACATTAACAATTGCTGTATAAACAATGAACTGACCATCTTATACCCAAAACACACTTTACGATTTTCAGTCATAAAAAACAAACGAGGATATTTATGTGATGTCGAATAGAGAGAGAGGTTCAAAGATGGCCATCTTCATGTTCTAGCAACAAAAGACAGTGTGTTGGCTGGTAAGATCTACGTTTACTGACAAACCAATACAAATGCGATGTGGAATCAACACAACATGGCAATAAAAAAACATACAACTAAATACCTCAAGCTTTTTTACCTTCCTCTTTCACCACTTCCACCTTTTTAGTGCAGATAAACCCTACAACTGTTAAAATGTGATTTAGCTTACTCTTTTTGGTTACCAGTAGCGCATGCTAAGTGTACGATGGCGTTTTAGCGCCACCAAAAAAAAAAAAACAATTCTAAAACTATGAGATTAAATTCGTAATATTACGAGAATAAAATCGAAATTTTACGAGAATAAAGTCAAAATACTATGAGGATAAATTTGAAATATTATGAGATTAAAGTCGAAATATTACAAGATAATATTATCGAGATTAATATGAGATTAATATTATCTCATAATATTTTGACTTTATTTTCATAGTTTCGACTTTATTCTTGAAATATTAGGACTTTAATCTTTTTTTTTTTTTGTGTCAGTAAAACGTCATCGTATAAGTGTATTCTTGTATATTATATATACTAGCAGCATAGCATGCACGTCATCACTGTACAGTCTACACGTTTTAGCTAAGTTTATTGTGTCAAAACAACTTTACAGTATCAAATAGGAAAATAGTGTATAAAAAGACTACATTTTCTTTTAAAGGTGCTGTAGAATTGACACCTAATGGCTGAACTAGGTATTGCAGTCCAAATTCCAAATATTGGAGAAGGCCTACTCTTTAGACTTGACGCACAAGCAGGTTGCCAGATTGACCACACCAAGAGCGCACATGACCAAGAATGAAAATAAATATGCTGTGTTTTCCGCCAACTGGCAACCCAGGGTGCTGAAATACAACTGGGTAAAGAGGCAGTGACTGGGTTTCACAAACCAAAACAGAGACCCATGTTCCACGCATACTTTCAAAGAAGAATACATGACTGTACCATTGTTTTTCTGATAAATAAGTATCTTTTGGTATGTTACTTTAATATATTATGTTATTTTGTGCTTCAGTAGAGTCAGAAACGTACATACAGCCGTGACGCTACAGGATTGCTAAAATCGTGTGTCTCAGGCTTTACCTTCACACTGAGAGACCCACGACACATCAGCACATATCCACCAAGTGTGTGTAGAAGATCTGCTGTACAGCCACTGCACTGGATCTTCAAAGCTGTAGACATCATAAAACAGCGATTAGCACTAGCTTCATTTTGATCCTAACAGAAGTTCAAGAAAGGGGAATATTTGGATCCAACATTCACTTTTATTACATTTTGTCCAATAAAACAGTGCAAATATTTACAAGATTCCACTGCCCCAGAAATAGTAGACAGGATCAGTTACTAATTGACTCTGTGCAAACAGCTGCGTTTGAGCAAATACCTTCACTGGTGGACTCCATACGGGACGCTGTGTTTACAGTGTCGCCAAATAAGCAGTACCGTGGCATTTTGGTGCCAACCACCCCAGCTACGACTGGACCTAAGATAACACAAAATATAACTCATTCAAAGTTTGATGCTACGTTCAGGACAGATGGAGAACTGAAGCTACATAGACCTGAGTGAATGCCAGCTCGTATCTTCAGCTGTGTGGTGGGTTTGTGAGGGATTTTAAAGGCATGACAGACACCGATCAAGTCCAGGGCCATGCTGGCGATTTCCCCAGCGTGATTGATCCCGTTCTCTTTCGGTACTCCCGAGACCACCATATCTGAGGAGGGAGAGGTCTTTCATTGATTTCTGTGTAATCTAATGCAAAAGTGGGGCGAACAAAGGAAGCCGGATCTCTGTAACCGCACTCACAAGCATCTCCTATGGTTTCCACTTTGTACACGTCGTAGTTGTCGATGATGTCATCAAAGGTGGTGTAAAGCTTGTTGAGGAAATGCACAACCTGGTGAGGGGAGCTGGAGCTGGACAGCTGGGTGAAGCCCACTATATCACTGGTCAAAATAAGTCATTAATATTTGATATAATTCATAATACAATACACAGTCCACATGTTTGGGATCAGCTGTTTTGAAGAATGTGATGCTTTTATTCTGCATACTGCATTCAAATATATATATATATATATATATATATATATATATATAAATGTTACTGAAATGTTCAATTTCAAATAGCACTTTTTTTGACTACATTTTAAAATAGTTCAAATACTAAGTATTGCAAATATTTTTTGCAAATATATATTAATAATTTGCTTGCCTAAAATATACAGTGGCGTTGGAGTAACTTTGGGCTTCTGCTGTACGTCCCTGACGAAGATCATCAGCTACTGGTTTTGGTAACATGCCTGTCACCAATAGAAATAATATATTAATTAAAGTATATTAATCAATTCATAAATAAAGGATATATTTAAATAATAATAATAATAATAATAATGATCATTAACAGTCACAGCACAATTACTTTAAATGTTCACTAGGTGGAACCATTTGCACAACATTTATTGAATGTTTTTATTTATTGAAGTGTTTTTTAATGTAATAATGATTACAAATAAATGACTTTCATGGGTCATTCCCACTGTAATTTCACTTCCATACTGTAGAGTAAACGGTCAGTCTTCTGCTTCTCCTGAAGAAGATCCTGTGTTCTCTCGGCTACAATAGTTTCCAAATGTTTACTGTACTTTTCCATCTACAAAAAAAAAGGAAGAGAAAACCTGTATATATATACACACACACTACCGCTTGAAAGTTTGGGATAAGTAAGACATGTAGGGCCGGTTTCCCGGATAGGAATTAGATTAAGCCAGGACTAGACCTTTGCTAATTTAGGACTTTTAAGAATTTGGCAATGATGTATTTTAAGATATCTCAGTGCAAGCCTTTTCCAGTTTAGACAGCTCTTAACATTTATTTTAATCTAGGAATAGTCTTAAACCCTGTTCAGGAAACTGCCCCTTAATATTTTTTTATCAGTTTGATGAAAAAAAAATATTTAATCTTGCCAAATGGTATTACAATATAAAATACTAATTTCTATTTTAATATAATTTAAAATGTAATTAACTTTTGTGATGCAAAGCTGATTTTCCATTAGTCAGTCTCAATATCATACTGTATGTCACATGATCCTTCAAAAAATGATTCTAATATTCTGCTTTATTATTAGAATTTTTCGATGTTATTTTTTTTTTCTTTTGGAAACTGCAATAATTTTTCAGGATTTTTTGATGAATAACGAGTTAAAAAGAATAGCATATTTTCAAAATATAAATCCTTTCTAACAATATAAATCCTTGCTATCACTTCTAACCAATTTAACACATATTTGCTCCAAAATTGTAAACATTAGTGTATATTGTTGGAAAAGATTTTTAAATAAAAGCTCTTCTTTTTAATTTTTTATTCATTAAAGAATCCTAAAAATGTGATGGGAGTAATGACTGATGGAAATTCAGCTTTGGATCAAAGAAATAAATTATATTTTACAGTATATTAAAATATAAACTATAATTTTATTTTGTAATACCATTTTGCAGTTTTTTCTGTATCTTTGATCAAATAAATACAGCCTTGATGAGCAGAAGGAAAAAAAAAGATCTTACTGATCCCAAACATTTCAGCTCTATATATGCTATTTGCATTCTGTCTATAATTTATACCTTAAATACATTATTAAATAAATACTTGTTGCATATAATTACTCAAATTATTCTGTGTTCAGTCACTTTATGCTTATATTGTAAGACTTACGAGATACATACCAGGTTCATCATCATATCCACGGGGCTGACCTTGTGCGGGTTCATTTTATCGAGAATCTTTTTCACCTGCTCGAACGTCGGCCTCATGGTCACATTGTGGTTCCAGCATCTCTTTATCAGCTGCAGGAAATTTGACTACAAACACTGAGTGTTTTCATTTATCCACAGTTAGCATCTTTTAATCGGGCATGGTAAACAGCAATTCCTTGAAGTAATTGATCTTCAACGAAACGTGCCGCAAGAGGAAATGTACAAAGTAAATAGCATGCATCAATTATGTCTATACAAACCTCGCAGTAATCATCAGGATCTGGGCAATCATTGTCTGATTTCCCAGCCTTCAGTTTGGGAAGTGATGGGCGCCACATGACATCAAGCTTCACTGAATCTGCCTGTTCCTGCTCATAATAAAACAATACACTTCTTATCAACTTTTATGCAAAAAAAAAAAAAAAAAAAAAGCCTAAAAACCCCAACAGCTTCCTGACACTTACTGATATGAGGTCACTGCGAGTAGCGATTTCCACCAAGATAATAGAGTAGCTAGACAAAAAGAAGACAAGACAAATTTTTATTTCATGCTTCTTGGAGACTAAGTTTTATTTGAGAACAAACTGCTGCTCTGGGATGCATCTAGAAAATATATAAAACATTTACATGTGTCCGAAGAAAAGGATATTGTTAATCCAGTCAAGTCGCACAATTTTAAGATATTAATAACTTATAATATTAACTAATATAATTTTCTAGTTGGCTTTTTTATTTATGTATTTATTTATTTACATGGCAGGGCAAATGATTGGAATAATTAAGACATTTGTAATAATTAAAAAATCTTTTTTACTTGTGACACTGAAAACTGGTGTAATGATACTAAAATATTGCGTGATATTAAAGGAATACATTTCAAAATGTATTCAAAAATGTAAAAAATATTTCACATTACTACTGTTTTTACTGTATTTTTTTAAATTAAATAAATGCAGCCTTGGAGAGCACAAGAGCATCTATCCAAAACAACAACAAAAAACTTGTTTGTTTGTTTTAACATAAACATTTTTTTTTTTTTTTACATTTTAGAATGTGAGAATATTTTGCATTTTAGAATTTAGAATATTTATTGAAAAATATTAAAGATTAAACAAATTTTTTGCACATACATGTTAAAATTTAAATAAAGATAGATGGTTAAAATGCATAAGGTTCAAGCATGTCTCCAACCTGTACACATCAGCTGCGGCTGTGAAACTGGAGCTGATTCTCAGCAGAACTTCAGGAGCACAGTAAATGCGACAGGCATTTTGAGATTGGAAATTGGTGCTCATGTCCTCAAAGTCCTCCTTTCTGTATGCAATCAGTCCGTAATCTGTGTCATTAAAAAATACGTGTCTTATTTCATATTTCTGTTTTTTGTGCATCTCTAGAAAATCTAAAAATGATGTACCTGATATTTTGCAGACCCACCGGTCATCAATCACACAGTTGCGTGAATGAAGACGGCCGTGGAACATTTTGTGCTGATGCAGGTAAGCCATTCCTCGAGCAATATCAGTAGCGAAAGACAATCTGGAAACATTAAGTGTTCATTTTATTTATGAAGTACTATCCTGAAGCTTTTAAAGAGCTTTCCAATAACGCCACAAGACAGATTTACCGAAAACCCCAATTGATGGGAACATCCTCATTCAACAGCACATCTGCCAGGCTTCCCTTTGGACAGTATTCAGTGATAACGCTTATGAAAGGAACTTCAATGCAGCCTCCTAAGAACTTGGAGAGGTTTGGGTGATCAAGCTCCCTGGGACAAAGAAACAGTAACAGTCTTAATTACTTTGCCAAACATTTGCCTTAAATTACTCATCACAAAATCCTCGACAAGTCACTTATCCAACTAAGATTATGCCTGATATCAGAGTACTTTAATTTACTAAATTTTGTGAGCACAGCTACTCACCTGACCTCTTTGACCTCTTTTCTGATTGTTTTTGTGAGAGTAAAGTGTTTCTTCTGGATGTGTTTTACAGCTACAGTCCTTCCATCACTGTAAAAACAAAGTACAAAACAAAAAAAGTTCAAACAAATTCAGACAAATAAAAGTGACAAAATAAATAAAGACGAGACAGACAAAAGACACACAAAAAAATATATATATACATAAAAAGGACAAAAAAAAAAGCAAAAACAGACAAACAAGCCATAAAAACAAGGAAAGACAAAAAAGGCAAACCTAAACAAACAAGACAGGAAATGCATTAGTAGAGATACCCAAGAGGCAGCATCACTGGAAACACTCACTAGATGCCGGCTTGAATGAAGCGTGTTTTGAAATTGGTGTTGACTGCAGTGCAGACCGTCACATCTGTGACTCTACTCACACTGGAGTTCCTCTTTACAGTCTGAAGACTTGTGGTGCTACAGAAGCCTGTGTAGCACACTTTACCTGTAGAGAAGAAAAACAATTTTCCGCATAAATGCTAAAATATGTAATAAGCATGTAATGTCATTAAATGTCATACAAATTGTTTTGTCATATAACATAATACAAACACCGATGTTGATAATGTACTGTAGACGTGGATGAGCCTAAATCCTCTTACCAAACATGATATTATTGTAGTTGACGATCCAACTCTCATCCCAAAACATTTTCTGTTTTTGGTATTGCAGCCACTAGGGGGAAAAAAATCACATAATGGGAAAACACAATGTGGTTTGTAACAAATTTAACAACTTAGCCAAAGTAATTACTAAGTAGGTTTTTTTTTAAGCTTCTAAAGTAACATGGTGATAGAAAACAATATGAGATGCAAGCAAACTTAAATATTTCTCAGAGAAGTTTTCCAAGAAATGCATAATACCTTCATGACGAAGTCTTGCAATGAATGCAAAGTTTCTTGGGTAGACTTTTGCAACAGAATGTGAAGTTTTTGGAGAAGCAAAAACTAATTTCTTGAAGAATTTAAACATTTCGTGGAGGAACACACCCAGCTGGCATACAATGTCATAAGAAGTTTATATCTGTTTTGGTTGCAATGATGAAATTCAATGTTAATTCAATGTTTCATGTCAATGTTTATTTGTCAGCTGATGTTGAACTTAGTTTTCTTTAGGTTATGTAACCAAAATCCAACATTAAGTCAATGCCAAATACTGATATCAACGCAATTTGCTCAACCTAAATTAATGTCTTTCCGACATCACCTTGTTATTAAAAAGTTGTGCAACTAATGCAAAGAAATTTGTAGGAATGCAAAAGGTTTGCAATAGAAAAAGTTTTGTGTAGGAATGCAAAAGTTGTGCAATTGAGCAAATTTTTTTTGTAGGAACACTACATTTTTGCCACTGAGCACAAAGTGTTTCATAGGAACGCTAATGTTTTGCAAATTTTTCACAGGAATGCTAAAGTTTGCATTTGAGTTCAAAGTTTTTTGTAGGAACGTTAAAGTTTAGCAATTGAGCACAAATTATTCATAGGAACGCTAACGTTTTCATATCGAGCACAACATTTTTTCGTAGGAACGCTAAAGTTCTGCAATTGAGCACAAATTAGTCATAGGAACGCTGACATTTTCAAATTGAGCAGAACGTTTTTTGTGGGAACGCAAAAGTTTTGCAAGTACAAACCGGATTCCAAAAAAGTTGGGACACTAAAAAAATTGTGAATAAAAACTGAATGCAATGATGTGGAGATGGCAAATGTCAATATTTTATTCAGAATAGAACATAAATC
>JAUYWG010000060.1:8960408-8983686 GCA_034779775.1 Enteromius afrohamiltoni | reverse complement strand
ACAGATAGAAAGACAGACAGACAGACAGATAGAAAGACAGACAGACAGACAGACAGATAGAAAGACAGACAGACAGATAGAAAGACAGACAGACAGATAGATAGAAAGACAGACAGACAGACAGACAGACAGATAGAAAGACAGACAGACAGATAGAAAGACAGACAGACAGACAGATAGAAAGACAGACAGACAGACAGACAGATAGAAAGACAGACAGACAGACAGACATATAGAAAGACAGACACATAGACAGACAGACAGACACATAGAAAGACAGACAGACAGACAGTATAATAGGGGTGATATTCGATGTCAATATATACTAAATCCCTCATCCAGTCCAGGAATATCAAGTTTCTCTTTCTGCCAGATGAAAAGATAATAAAATATAATTCTGTTGCACTTGTTGAGCAGGAAACACCAGTTGATCTAATCTGAAGATTCTGGTAAAACCCAATTTAATCCCAAAGTACTGTAATATTCATGCTGAAATCCAGTCAGGGCAGCATAAGTGGCTTTTAACCTCATATTTAGTCGCAGCATCAAATTATAGCCGGGCTTTCCACCGTATCTGACACTCAAGCAAACAATGAGTCCTCCATTCAGAGTTCAGTTTCACATTTTGCAACCCAAAACAGCTAGAAACTTTCGAGACAAAAAGCTCTGGCAGTATTCCCCAGAGGACAAAAAAATGAAGAAGCTCAGAACAATAACGGGCATCATTACGGGGGCAACTTTTTCTTTTCTAAACTGTCGTTTGTTTATCGTTCCTGCAAGGCAAGGGGAAGCCTTCTCGTTTTTTTTTTCTCCCCACAGAGAACATTTCTCTGTAATCAGCACTTTGCTGGGTGTGTCCGTCTTTCTCTCCCACCACTAATTCCATTTCTCATGCCATAGTGGGCTGACCTCAGCTCTGGAGGAAACACTGCTGCCCTGCAGCTGATGTCTACGATTATATACTCTACCTTTTGCAGCAACACAGCATAACTGAAGGGTGGACGGTCTCAGCTTCACCGCACTCTGTGCCAACCCCCTCCTGCCCCTGGAGGGGGAAACCCTCCTTTTGCCCCATCAGAAACCACTGGAGCTCGGTCATGGGGAAGCCTGTCGTTTGGTAACCCTGGACAAAAAGGAGAAGTTGATACGAAGCGCTAAAAACAAGTACAGTAGTACAGCTTTTCATTTGTTTGATTTTGTTAATCCTGCAAGGAAAGTTCTTCTGGAAATTATAATATCCCTCCGTTTACTCACTGACTCAGTTTATTTCAAATTTTTGTTATTAATTATTTGCAAAAAAAGAAACAAACTAATAAAACAACAACAAAAACAAAAGCAAAACCAAAATCCAAACACTAAAAGTGATTTACCCTTTCTCTGAAAACTGCCACAAAAAATAAATTAAAAAGAAAAGTAAAATACAAACAAAAACAGAACAAAACTAATACACAAAAAAGTGCTTTCCCTAAATAAATATATATGTAATATATATAATTAAAAATTAATACAATAAAATTTTTATAAAATATTACTTTGTAATAAAATTAAATTTGGGTTTGCAAAGTTATGCATAAGGATGACAGTTGTAATTTTTATGTGAAACTAACCTATGAAGATATATATTATATATAAAACAATACTACAAATATTAACATTTTTCATTGTTTAATATACAGGAGGCCTTATTAAGTAAGCCACTTTTTGTTTTTGCAAAAGATTATAAAATGAGTTTGGAAAGACATGAATAAATGATGACAAGTTTTCATTTTTTATGTGAGCTAATCTTTTAGGATCTTTTTTTTGCCAGTTTTTACTCGGATAGTGGAAGGCGGCTAGAATATAATAGACTGAAGGGTTCTAAGAGTTTGAGCTGCTTGCAAGCCGATTCAAACTCAAATCCATGTAAGCATTGCAGTCTGTGTTAGAACATGTATGTGAACCACTAAACCGTAAAGAAACGCTGGAAACTAGTCACAGGTGGTTACGCTGATAGTACCTTGATGGTTTCGTAAGCATCGGTGATGAGGGCGATGAAGAGGCTGAGCACCATGTAGATAAAGAGCGAGATGAACGAGTAGAGATAAGCTCGGCTGAACAGCCACACCATTGTGTTCTTTTGCTCAAACTCTGCAAACGTAGGAAACATGTCGTCTCCGTTGACCAGAGAGAAGAGACACTCTGCCACACGACTCAGACCTTCAAACTGACCCACATAACATCAGTGAGCGCATGGGACCAGTGTGAAATACTCACAGCTGGCTCTATAAAAATACATTCATGCATTAAAAATACTTTATATAATTGTGTGTGTGTGTAAATATGATTACAGATTGATATATATATATATATATATATATATACACACACACACACACACACACACACAGTTATCAACATTTCAATTGGATCAAAAAAAGTTAATCAAAGTTGTCCTAAGACAAGAATGGGTATCGTCTTGGTTTTAGACAGCTGTTTCCAATGAATTAGGGTAATTAGGATGCTCTAGAACAGCTTGGACTATTTGGAATGGTATAGATTTTTGGATTGTCCCATAGACTGTGACAGTTTTGCAAAGGGTATGAATAATTTTGGACATGACAGGTTTTCTTCAAATGTAAGTAAAAGAGGAGTAATATTTTTTTTCCCCACAATGATGGCTCTTGTACATCGTCTTATTATCTTCTGGGAGACACCTTGATTTCTAATCAAGTAAAAAAATCTTGCTGGTAACTAAGTCCGAATTTGCCGGGGGTATGAATA
This sequence comes from Enteromius afrohamiltoni, assembly GCA_034779775.1. Classification (NCBI taxonomy): domain Eukaryota; kingdom Metazoa; phylum Chordata; class Actinopteri; order Cypriniformes; family Cyprinidae; genus Enteromius; species Enteromius afrohamiltoni. Next base: position 8,980,926 of record JAUYWG010000060.1, on the reverse strand, counting down.
CTTTTGGACTTGACTGTAAATATATATATATATATATATATATATATACACACACACACACACACTGATCGCAAAAATAGTGCTTTACATACACACACAGGTATGTGTGTTATATTACATAAAAAAAAAAAACATGCTACATATAATTTTATATTTAGAAGATAAAAAAATATAATATAATTTAAAAAATGAACTTTTTTGATCCACTTCAAATACTGATTACTGGATATACAAAATATGTATAAATAGTATATTGTTCTACTCTATTCTGTTCTATCTGGTCAGTAGATGGCTTCATAAACATAAAAGTCAGCATATACTGCCATCTACTGTGCATAAGAAAGACTATAACAATAAATTCAAACAAGGAAGTATGTTACTGCACTTCTATATCTCACCACTAAAAAATGCAAACCACTAAAATTCAGTATGTTTGTTTATTTATTTTTGACAACTTTATTTACCTTCTCATGGTAGGGTCCCAGAACGATCCACCCACAGAAGGTGTAGCCGAGGTAGATCATTCCTGCGCAGCAGCAGAAGCGCAAGACTTTCGGTAAGGCTGCTCGCATAGTGAGAATAAGCACCTGCGTCATCATCAAAATATTTTAGGGTCCTAATAAATGATTAGTCTTTAAGCAGTCAGTACTGTTGACTCGTGGTCAATAAAATGGCCAATTTACATTCTTAATGTGATTTTGTGCATTTGGACTTACATTGTATTTCTCAAAGTAGCCCAGATACCTTATGACACCCACCCAGACCATTAGAGTCGATGTTCCCAGGAAGATGCTGCAGACATCATAGTTAGTCATGCTCTGTGAGGAGAAAGATCTTTATTAGCCTTTTGAACGTGGGCCAAACTTGGACTTCCATGCGAGTGCAAAGTAAACATTAAGTCACCCTACAACACAGGAACAAAGTCTAAGGCTGATGATAAACTGGGCAACTTTGAGAAATTTTGCTGGGCAACTTTTTTTGAGCAATGACGCACTTTTCAATTGAGAATGGGTGACAAATTTCTATCTGGATGATTTAGATCAGTCTTGGGTGCCGTCTCTCACCTGTTTGACCGTTTGCGTGTATCATCAGCCTAAGAGTGTGTGTGTGTGTGAGAGAGTTGGTAACATCATGAAAAACTACAGAATCTGTGCAGCTGTTTAAAAGAACATGACATATGAACTTTAAAAACTAAAATTAAATCATTTATTACTAATTTAAATTAAATGCATATTAATAATTGTTAATAAACTAATTAATAAAAAAATCATTTAAATTGTCACCTTTCAAAAATAATCAAATAAAAACTAATAATAAAAATAAAATAAATAAAAACACTAATATAGTCAATAAATGACATTACTATTCAATTTTATAATTTCTGATTCCAATTAACTTCGTAAACTCAGATACAATTGTTTTAATGAAAATTAGGTAATTTTCAGCCCAAATTTAGATTATTTAAATTTGTTTTTTGTAAAAAGAATGGTAAACAAAACAAAAACATTAACCTAATAAATAAATACATAACATTTTTTAAAAGTGTATTTCCAACTAACTTTAGACACATTTTTAAAAAAACAATTAAGCATACTCTACCTGCAAATTTAGATGACCTTTTATAAATAAAAAAAAATTACAAACAAAACCACTAATAAAATAAATACATAATAAAGTGTTTGTTTCCAACTAGCTTTAGAACATCAGCATTTTTTAATTTAGGGAACTAAAAGTTGTTTTAGATTGTGTAATCATCTAATGCATCAGCAAAAATTTTGCACCTTAGCCTGTATTTCCATTTTTAATATCGATCCAATAATGGCCAGAACATCGCTGATGATCACCAAGATGTACCAGCCGTTCAAGAACTCCCTCTGATCATCTTCACACACCTTCTTATTATAATTCTCAAGACAGAAGCTAGAAAACCGCTGCAGAGAGAGAGGAAGTGACACGTGAAGGAAACACTGACAGGCCACAACACTATCAGATCGCCATGAGTTCACGCTGAGTCACAAAGACAGAACATCAAAAATGACTGATGATATCGTTTTAAATGTTAAGGTGTCTGTGAAATTGACAGAATTTGAAGCAGGCTTACCTGAAGTAACCTCACAGCGAGTATAATAGAACGAGTGCAGAGCACTGCGGAGATCAGACACATTACGATAACAAAGCCATCGAAGATCAGGAGGTAGTGAGTGCTTTTCTGAGCTGAAAAAGACAACGGACAATCTACATTTCACAAGCCTTCGTCATAACTCTAAAAGCTTATTAGTATTAATCATTGACCACAGGCATTCATTGTGGTTGATTTTTCACATACCGGTTCCTGAAATCCTCCAGTTCTTGCACACACTACTAACAGCGTCGAAATCAAGGGTCAGTTTCACCTTCCCGCTGTGACAACTGTTATCAAAAAGAATCTGGAGATTTTTTTTTTTTTTAATTTATTCAGTAATACAAGCTAAAATGGATGTAAATGGATTAATATCACCCAAAAACGTACCTTACCTTTACAAAAAATGAGTAACAGTCTGGGAGCTCGTGAGAACGAACAGTTTGCAAATTGATTCCTTTGAGCACGAACGTGACCTCAACGTCGACAAGCCTGTATTTCAAACAAAACATTGATAGAATTACGTGGAAATGAATAGTGTTGTCTAAATGTTTTGGTTATATATAGCTTAGGTTTACAAACCTGTAAAAATCCAGCTCAAACAAAGAAGCGTTGTTCATTCTCCATGTTTTAGTGGACACTGGATCAAGACTCAAGCAAACTGGAAGACAATTTGAGTTTAGGACGTACGATATGATTGGGATTTAGCACTGTCAAATGATTCATCACATACATTACATGTTTTACGTAATACATGTACTGTACAGTATATATTTTAAAAATATTTATATATATTTATATTCATATAATTTGTATTATATTGTATTATTAATAAATAAACATTTTGTTTTTTGTTATAAATGTTTACATATATACATGCATGGGTGTGCATACATAATAAACATACACACACATATATAAATGTAAACAAAAACTTTTATTTTGGATCCAACTAATTGCGAATAACTGCACTATTAATATTAAAACTTGTAACCTGTTTCGAGCTCGGCATCAATATCGTAAGTTTCCTCAGACGGGTCAACGCTGCCTTTCTTGTAGCTCTTCTTACAGATGATCAAGGGAAGAAACATTTCGTTTTCTTCAGCGTAACTAACAGGACCTACAGACAGGTTTCCTAATTGGGAATACTGTTGAACAGATAGATAAGTATTATATTAATAATACTATATTAAAGCAAGTTTTAACTTTCTATTTCCTCATAAAAAAATTATAAAAAAGTAACCTTTTTTATAAATATGTTCATAATTGCATCCTTTTGCTTAACACTGCATCCACACCACTAGGTGTCAGTATAAAGGGACGTTCACACCAGGCGCAAATTGCGCAAATAAATAGCGTTATCCGCGTGTAGTTGGATTCTTGAACATTTTGAGGTTACTCGCTTCATTCGGGCGTGAAATTCGCTTCATTCGCATGTACAAATTAACTTAACAACAGACGCAAATTTACGTCATGCATTGGTGGAGGAGAAAACCGCAATTTTTAAAAAATATTGTTGTTATTGTCCCATGAAATGCAGTTTTAAGATTATTTCAGGCGAGAATGTTGTTTAAAACACAAATCTGTGTCTCTGGAGTGGTTAAACAGGAGGTAAAATTTGTTTTGGTTATATATCATAGACAAACTTTGGTTTAATGGATGTTTCTATGAAAATACAAAAATGTATCATACAGCGACGATGAATTTGTCCTCCATAGTTTCGGAATTCTGCCTCCGCTTGCTAGTAATCACGTCACTACTAGAGCAAGCTCTTGATTGGTTAACACAGTGCGATTTTTCGCCAAAAAGTTCAGATTTTTAAACTTGCCATTCGCGCCGCAGGACGTCTAATCGCGTCTTTGCGTTGACTTAACATGTAAATCACTTAACGCTTCATTCACGTCTGGTGTAAACGCAGCATAAGACCAACAAAATGGCCTGTAACGTAATTAATGCTAATAAAATAATTTAAGAGGAAAAGGTTGTGGAGAACAAACAGCAAGATAAATAAAAAACAAATACAAACCTGATCTATAACATAGTGTAAACTATCATAAACACTCTGTTTGGTGTAGACCGCAATACTGTAGTCATCCTCATCCACACCACTGTAGCCTTTCAGAAACAAACTTTTAAAGGCCATGAGGTTCTCCTCCTTGTAGGACACCACAAGCTGGTTATTCAGTCCAAACAGTATGAGCTTAAAAAAAATTAAAAAATACTTTTAGGTGTTACGGCTTTATGCGTACTGTAGCTTTAAGATAATTCAATGATCATACAATGATCATATAATGACAAATCTTTTAAAAAAGTCAGAAATGGTTAACATATAAAGCTGAATTGTGTGGTTTCTGCCCCACTAGTCACTAAATAAAAGGTCAATAATAGTAACTGTGTTCAAACAGGTTTCCTGGCTGCTCCCCCTGACTTTCATTGGTCAAAAAAGCCCCGCCCCCCACAACAGTGGTTGAGCCACTGTTGCTATGTTGAGCTTGTTGGGATTCTCAAACAAACAGAAAAATGTTTTGATAACACCACAGAAACACTTTTTTTTAAAACAGGAAATCACACTTGTAGCAGTCTTTGCATATTAAGCTGGGCTACAAGCACTTATTTAAAAAAAAAACAAAAAAAAAAAAACACAGTTTTGCTTAAGCTTTAAGCAAACAGACAACCCAATAAATACCTGAAGTGTAATCATGAAAATTTTCAAAATTTGCACTGCCAATTTCCATGGTAACTGTCGCCGGGTTTTATACTTCTCACAAGGGCTCATGAAGTAAAACCTCAAGTCATCTCTCAGTACTTCCTCTGTCATGGGATCACTAGCCATGGAGACGCTGTATCAGAATATACAAAACATGATTCAGGATTGACGTCTGAATTCTCTAGCAGCCGAGTACAACAAAAATATGAAATCGATGTTTATTAGAAGTAAATGGTAATCAACATGTGCCTAGCATACAAGGCAAATATACAAGATAGTTTTGTTTTGTTACATTTTTTATTTATTTATTTTCATTGCATGTTGTTTAATTTTGGGCTTTTAATTACTTCAATATTATGTTAAATGTGAGAAGAGGAAAATTATGTTTAATAAACACTGGGTATTATTATTAGCACTTCCTAATAATAATTAAATTGTTGTTGTTGTAAGATATAATTAACATTGCCTATAATAAGAATAAGTAATAATAAACGTTGTATTGTATTAAATAAATACGTAATCTTCAATAATCAAATGCATACAATAACAATAATATAAAACATAGTAAATTAACTTCTCGTTAAGTCTATAGACTTCTTATTGAGATGTGTAGCATTGCACAAACTTATGAATACAGCCTGATAAGTGTGGTACGTTACAAAAATATGTTTGAGCACAAACAGATGATAAATCAACTTAGAGTGACACATTACCCATGTGACAAGAGTTCTTCTTAGGATGAGGAACATGGAAGGGGTCAATGAATAAAAACGGAAAGGGGGGGATAATTAGTTGCTCAGTAAGCGTTTCTTAAACTTTAACTGAGCCTTTATGAATAGTGGCAGAAACTTGCAAAAACTTCATGTCTCTTTAAATAAAAAAAAGAAAGAAAAGAAAACACCACCAAAGGTTCACGTCCAAGGCTGTGCTTGTCTGCTCAGCGGCACTGACAGTGTTACTCAGTGTTGGTTGTATTCATGAGGAAAGCACGTTTTAAATAACCTCTATGCAGAGCCAAAGCTATTACATTCAGTTGTGCATATTTTAGACCTAAAATTAAAAAAGCGCCTCAACTGTTTATTTGTCATGCAAAATAACTTTACATGAAGAATTAAGTAAAGCCTTACCTTGACAAGTCAACTCTGGCGCCCTGGCAGTACCTATCTGACATTTCCATGTCACCTGTAATCCAAGACAAAACACGTTTCCAGCCGCAAGCGCTCGTTGATCGCTAAATTACTAAATAACCTCGCGTGTGACGTCACGGCTTGAACGCCTTTAACAGCGCCCGTCGACCAATCGGGGGCGAGGAGGATTCCCGGTGGGCGTGGCCTAACTGTAAGACGAAATAGAACGCTCTTTCAGTTGTGAAACGTCACAAAGAGTCGATTGAGGAACGACTGAGTCCCAATATAAACACAAGCAGACCGCATGCTATTTTAATACTGAAAGTATGCTTTTAATGCATGAAGTTAATAAGGTAAGGTGAATATGTCCTTTTGGACAATATGCTTCCAAGCTGGAGCATTATTTCTTTAGTGACACACAAGGTTTTTGAACAGCACTTCTGAGGAAAAATCTCTTTAAAGGACTTTTATTCTACAAAACAAGAAAACTAAACAATATAACAGTACATTAATGATGCAAATCTGAGTGTGAATTAATAAGTCTAACTGGGAAATAATATAATAATTCATGTGTATATGGGTGTGATAGAAAACTTAAAAATTAATAAATAAACAAAATAGCAGCAACTTATTAAACTTTATACATCCTGGCCAGCAGGTGTCAGTGTAATGTCCATAAACGCTGATATTATTTGGAAAAACAAGGCTTATCCATTTATGGAGGGAAAACACACCACTCAAAGTAATGCGCTGGGACCTTGTTAGGCGCTTGATCTTTACTTTTTATTATGATTTTGATTGATTTTTTGCCTGCTGCAATGCTGAAAAGTTGCTGTGTGGCTTTCTGTAGCTACCTCTAGGTCTGAGGACATGCTACCGAATAAACACAGAGGTAGCACAATCTGAGCGGGTAACTCACAACTTATGAAATGTATCAAGCTTAATATTAATATTTTTATGCACTCCATATACTACTTTATTGAGCTGTCATTAGTCCTGTCCCGCCTGCACTGCAACCCAGTTATGATGGGCTACCCTTCCTTCACATCAAATAAATGTCACTCCCTGATATTCTTGTGATGTAAATGTCATAATCTATATAAATATATTTTTTATATTATTATTTTGTATTATTATATTATACACAATCCCTTATGAAAATCAACAATAGTAAAAGTAGGCTATATGGCGTTTTTATTACCAGTTATAGCCTTTAACCACAGTTTTACTACAAATACCATGTTTAAACTACGGTTAGTGTAATAAAACATATTTAATTTGTTTTTACCATGGTTAACATATAGTAACCATGTTTTGTGGTTGTGTAATCACGGTTAATTTTCGTAAGGAATATTTTCGTATTATTTTATATCTTTTTATTTTACAGCGTGTACTTTTGTAAATTATTAGTCTATATGTTTGGCACACAGAACATGATTTCAAGGCACTTCAGTCGACCTTTTATGTTACCTATGTTTTGTCAATGTTAAAATTATTTTTAATAAATCAAAAGTAATAATAATAATAACAATTACTCTAGTCTGTATCACTTTATTAAAATTACGCAAAACAAAACGACAAAGTTTACTTTCAGAAGCCGTCGCGCATGGGCTTGTAGTAAGCGGTCTCTTGCCTGGTGACTCAATCGGATATCAAAAAGTGTCTGGAAACAACACCTTTGGCCATTCTGTTTGCTCGTATTTGTCCAGTCACAGATACTATATGGACAGTCCAAGCAAATACGACTAATTATTTCGACATATCTTGCTCTGTCAAGCGGCAGAAACTATTTTATGTTAATCATTCTGGGTCAACGCCACGTTTTTCCAATGAGGGGGAAATTACTGTTTTTCCCCACGCCGACCCACACAGCTATGATGCGACACCAACCAAGTCAATACAAAATAGTAGAGGGTATGAACTAAGTGCAGATGTGATTATGTATATGATTATATATTTAATCAAACATAGAGTAGATATTACAAACACCAGGAGTGTCACCTTATATTCTCCACACAATCAGTTTTTTCACAACCCCACCATATACAAGGTGGCTTTCTTCCACCTCCTGTTGATAACCCTGTTCTGGCTGTCCCAGATATGGTTTTTGGAGCTAGTCTTCTTTTAAGAGCACACTCAATAGAGATTCTTATCTCCAAGGCAGAATCTGGCACCCTCCGCCAGATATGACTGATCAAGGTTGATCGGCCGTGACCCTTGATCTTCCTGTGGACATTCAGGGCTCCTTAGGAGACTTTATTGTACAAAACGGACGTTTTTTGAGTCGTGGTGTGTGGTTCATGCAGTGGACCCAGTCAGCTGCCTGATTGGCTCAGTGTTGGAGTTTCTGCTGGAGAAGCTGCTTGAGAGTTTATGTTGCAGATATTGCTGCTCGCAAGGATCTGGACAAACTTCTCCTGGGTATTAATTTTTTGGTCTCTTTATTGAGCTGTGGGGATAGGTGTCTGAGGATGGTGAGCCCTGTCAGCATTCCTTCCTACAGCCTAAACTTTGTTATATCCCCAAGGTTTTTTTTGCTCCATGTGGTTTCACTCATAGGTTGTCATGCTTCATTCCATTTGTCCTTCTACATTTGCTTCTGTTGAAAAATTTCAAGTCATGTCATTCACCGTTAGTCTTTTAAGCACATTCTAAGCTTTTTTTAAAGCAGCAGGAAGGTCCTCTCCTCAGACTTTTATTGTTTGGGTTTAGATCCAGCTTCTGTCATTTGAGGTTAACCTGGTCTATTTTGCATCAGGCCTGATATGGCAGTGCATGGTATATCGTTCACACGGCATCAGAGCTATGCAGCGTTCAGTAAATCTATGAAAAAAAATGTTTTATGAGTTACTCACATAATTCATGTTCTTTGGAGATGCCGCATTTACTACTCTGCTTCATGCACTGCCGACAAGACTTTTTTGGCAAGAAATCTGAGGAGCACATGGTGCAAATGCACTGTAAGAAGTCAGAAGTCAGAAAAAAACAAGTATTTTAACACACAAGGAATTTGATTGACGACAAAATCTTCCAGGGTGGAAGAAAGTCAAGGATACATTAAAAAACACTAATGTGAACCACTCTTCAATGAAACTGACATAGATGGAGGAAAAAAAATCTACAGATCAACGTGGACCCGATCACCACTGTAGAAGTTAAGGAATCTATTCAGAAGCTGAAAAACAATGAAATACCTGTTGAAGATAATATGTGCTCTTAAATGTTAAGGGCTCAGGATCAAGGCTGTCATCTCAGAGCTCCTAGCCTGTTCTGCCATGATCAATGAGGCCGTTCCAGAACCTTCTGTCATGTCATGGAGGCTATATGTAAACTTTCAGTATGTCTTGGCCGCAGAGGCCGCTGTTAACCTCTCTGCGCTCTTTGTTCCAGATCTACCTGATCCAGATAATGTCCCAATTATCTTGGTGGCTCTAAAGATTATCTTATCAAATTTTCTTAAGGTGTGATATGTGTTAAGAGTGACTGAATCTGCTTGGAAGATCATCCGACGTGGCCCGATCACGAATCATTAATATTCAACATGTTGAACAAAAGAAAAACAGCTGATAGAAAGTATTGCATAATTATGAATTTCCAGTGCACCTGTGTGAAACTCTTGCGCAAGTCTCAGCAATTGGTTCTCATCCCTCTATAAAAGATTCCACCTGTCCTGCTATTTGCAGATATGAATCAAAAAGACTGTAATTATGGATTTGCAATGCATTGAGGTGTTTCCATTGGTGCATTGCAACACTGCAAGTGAAAACATCTAAAGTCAAAAGTCTTTAGAGACAGGCCTCATAGTCAACAGCAAAAAGACACTATAAGGAAAATAATTGTCTTATTTGGCAGCAAAATTGCAGTTGGTGACTACAAGAAATAAACCGTATCAAAGCAAACCAAGCATATTCTATGCTCAAACCTAAAGGAGGTCCACCGAAATACCAAGATCACACTTGTATGACTCAAATGTTGGAAGACGACTACTGTCACTGATAGTAGGCTTGATGTCTTCTAAAGCCAATTCTCCCAGTGCTTATTGAAGATCTTTTGGCTGCATGCCATCGTTGGTGGGTCATCTCCTGAGCACATACAAAACATCTCGGATGCTACGCAGCTGCACTGCTGGAGATGCTCAGTCATGTCTGCAGAAAGACACCCAACTCTTTGCCCAGGACAGCACAAGGAAACTGATACCTGATGCAAAATAGCTGAAAGCCAGAAAGCTTCTATTTCACCAGTGACTGGTTCTGCGCAACTTTTGCTATCCTGGTATCCAATACATACTGCCAAAAGCATTCCTTGATCACTAAATTATTCGGTAACCTCACCTTTGACATCACACATGTCATTCATTCAACAGCGCCCATGGACCAATCAGGATGAATTCCCGATAGATGGCTTTTTAATGAGTTAAGTAGACCAGGTAAGTTAAAAATGTCCTTTTTTAGCAAAGCTTCCAAGCTAGAGTATTACTTTTGAGGTCACGTTAAAGGTGCAAAAGGTTTACACATAGAAATGAACAGCACTTTTGAGAAATATCACACTCACTTTCAAAGAAGACTCCAAACTTTTATTCTACATAAAGCAGGTTGCCCTCTTATGGGTTGCCGCCATGTTGAGATCACATGATCTCCAGCTGTGGAGCTCAAGCAAACTGACAGTGTCAATAATAACAATAATATTAATTACATTTAATTTATACAGTGCTTTCATCAAATCATAATCACAAAAACACATGTAAAAAAACAAGCAAATCAAACAATATATCAACAAAACATTACTGACGCAATCTAGCCTCGGTCAACATTATTAACCTGATCCAAAATGTATGAGTATAGTTAGAAATACTGGCAGAAATGCAGAATTTTCTGTTGGGGGGTGATGAAACAAGCTCAAAAAGTCTCAAATCTCAAACACCCTAAAACATGCACAAAAAAAGAGATGCAATCCAACAACGCTTATTATGAATGTGTGTGATCGAAGAGATGGAGAAAAAATAAACATTTTCGGTGTGAAGCAGCAGTAGCTAGTGAGCAAACTTCATACATCCAGGCCAGTAGGTGTCAGTATAATGTCCAAAACAATGATTCAATTAATAGAGACAGTAAATGTAACCTGCACCTTTCTTTGGTTCTTTGTAACAACCGAATGAGACTTCAGGAGATTTACTTAAAAAATTTGACTAAATGAAAAAAAAGGAAAAAAGAACCAGTTTTCCCAACATTTAATTAAAAGTCATTGACACAAAACCAACTGTGTTGATACAAAAAGTTCAGAGACAATTTCCTTGTGTTTCTTGAACCGGAGTGTTAAAGCTTGAATATTTTTCTTCGTCGGCAGGATGTTCCTGCAGAAACAGAACACAGATTTCTAGTCAAAATGATGCAGGATAAACAAACACATTGGGGATGGACGATATCTTATCGTTTGCGAAATACCGGTAAAAATGATCCCCGCAATAAGAATTAGTCTTCTTGCAATTATAACAGTAAAGACTAGTTGTTGACATATTTCTGTGTGCGAGAGTATAGAACAACATATATAGGTTTACCATTCTTCTCCCATGACTTGCATCTTCCACCATTTTCACAGCGCAGTGCATATGCATGCTTTAACGTATTTGACATAATCAGGCTTGATTACATACAGGTGAAAGAACGTGCATGAATGCAATCTGCGGTTTTTACGTTAAGATGAAAGCATACACTTATGTGTTTGATACTCCCTAAAATGGCCAAAGATGCAAGTCAAGGGTGAAGAATGGATAGAGTAAATTATGTTATTTTTGTTTTTATTGAAAAAAAAAAAAAAAACGGAATCTATTACCATTGCAAAACTGAAGTTGAGTCACATGGACATGTTTTTACTACATATATGGACCTGAGAACATTTCAGTTGTGTTGCTGTTTCTATGGACAGTCAGATGGCTCTGATATCATCAAAATATCTTAATTTGTGTTCCAATGATGAACGGAGGTCTTATGGGTTGTTTGACATGTTTGATCAAATGGCCCTGGTACAGTAGGTGGGTCAATGGACGCTACCATTGCTTCCAGACTCAGCTGTCAGTCTAAAGGTCTGGCTACATGTGTACTCAATGATCACAACACCCTACCTTTGGATAAAAATAGGAAACATAGGCCTAATTCTTCTCTCTGAAGAAACGGAATTTCCCTGAATTATCATCATTGACACCCTTATCGCATTTATTACCAAAAATATTGTGATATATTTATTTTTAAACCCATATCGCCCATCCCTAATTCACATTACATACACAATATTCGAGGGTATGAGCAAAACATTTAGTTGTGAGAGGTGGCATGTTATGGATTTGATAGTCAATGTCCTATGAGACTTCTTCAGGTTTGATGGGATATACAGCACAAGCATAATGAATACTACAAATGTACATGCACTATTGACAACATACGGTACACAAATAGAAACAACTTAACACAGATCTTAATAATATAACATCAACTATCACAATTGCAGCTGTAATGACAGACATACAATGTTGAGCTTGCAAATGTAACCTGCAGCTTCATGGTATTTTGAGCAGCCGATCTCCTTTTAGTGCACACAAAGTGCTGCAATGTTTCAATTAAAGGAACAAAAAACTATTATACAAAGTTACAAAAGTTAAGTATAAATTACAAAGTATGTTTTCAAACAGACAGTTATTTTATCCTTTTTTTTTAGTAGTTTTAATCAAATTGTATTTATACAAGCAGCCTTAATTAGCTTTAGATACTTAGTTTACCAAAGTAAATAAATGTATAAATACATTTAAATGAAGGATTGAAAAACATATACATTTACCTCAGTTTCCTGATTAGCTCCAAGTGTTTTCACATCTGTTTGAGAAGAGCACACACTGGTGACAGGCTCACTTCTGTCTGGACTCTGTGTGTCTTTCTGTTCTTTTTTGTCCTTGGTAGATGCATTTTTCTCCTTTTCTTCAGCTTTCACTTCAGGCTCTGCGTTGTCAATTGTATCAGGAGCCACCTCCCGCTGCCTAAAATCAATCTCATCATCACTGGACATGTTACCTGTAGCACGCACAGTCTCTACTCTCTGGGTCTGTATGGGAGTGCTGGAAAAGTCCAGGTGGAAACCAATGCTGCTGTCCTCCTGTCTGTTTTGTGCTGCCCTGAGGCCCTGGTCACCTCGGTTTCCTGGTTGATTTACTCTGTTTCTATTGTCCTGTAGTGGCTGTGGAGCATCGCCTCTATCCCAAGCTTCCTCACGGTCTCTTACTTGAGGAGCTTGGTGCTGTCCCACCGCAGGAGGTGGCTGGTCCTGTCGCCAACCGAGCCGGGGCAAGCGGACTGCTTGATGTATAGCTGCTTGAGCACTTCCATACATGAACACCTGAGAAGAGGAAAAATGACTTAGCATGGTAATAAATAAATGATCCTACAATATGTTTGTGGTTGACAGCTCTTACCAAAATGGCCAGTACAATGATAAGCAGCACAGGTAACTGGAGAGTGACTGGAAGGTCCTTTAGCAGGGCTCTGAGGAACTCGCTGATTCCCTGCCCAATTTGCTTTAAGGGATCTGTGATGAAGCTGGTTATGGTGACTGTGAGAGCCTGGAGTAAACCCCAACAAAAATATTAAAGCATTTCATTTCTGGTTACAGCTCTCCTAATGACTTCTGGAACAGATATAAAATACAAAATTATCAATCAACAGGTCTCGTATCAAGAAACTAAAAGATGCAAACCTTTGTTGGAGGCACAAGCAAAATGGGGTTCACCACCAGAACCTCATAGTACTTTTTGCAAGGATCATCTTGAAGAGTCCATGTCCGTCTGTACCACTCTAAATGAAAAAGTTACAACTGTTCATCTCTAAATCATTATGTAACTTTTCAATAACACTCAGAAAGTAGAATTTTCATACTTCTGGAGCTTGACAAGATCTGTAAAGTTCTTCAAAATTCAAAGTTTCAAAGTCACCTGATAAGCTGTCCTTCCAGTCCAGCTGTTTTAGTCCAGTGCATTTGCCATTGAAGCTCTCCACCTCCACGATGTTCTTCCTGTGTTGTGCAAATTCAACCTAGTCCAGAAGAAATGTTTAAACCAATTCAACTCTCCATTTTGCAATAAAGTGAGTACATCTTTCTACTCAGTACTGCTGTAAAAAAAACGTCTCAGACAGTCAACAGCACAAGAATAGTTACCATATAAAGATGGAACCAGTTCCAGATCAAGCTGATAAAAAAGCAAACGGCAAACATTCTCCAGAACTGGACAAACCAGGAGACCACAGACCAGAGCTCAGTGCAGATTATGGCTACAACTATCAGAACAATCAGGGAAACCTGCAAAACAAAATACAGCACGCATTCATTTATTTCTTTTAAAGACCAATCCTTTGAATACAATTTTAATACTGTTACTTTATTATTGAATAACAAGAACTGACCTTCAGGGCAGTATCAGCATCTACATAAAACGTATCTTCGAAACGCCACTTCCAGGCCTCGTGGTCATGGAGTTTGAATCTGACCAGGATCTGACTGAGAGCCTCGTCCATGGCTCCAGTGGTCCAGTCGTTCTCTTCACTCAGAAGCTTCTGGATCTCCGCCAGCGACTGCTTGGACAGCTTCACCTCAGCGTCATAATGTGTGGATTTCTGTGCGTCATCAGGCTAAAGATTTTTAAGAAAAATGAAAAAAGATGTAAAACCTTGACAAGTGCAGATTAACGTCAGTTGAATTACCAAGAGAAAACAGAGTCACATACCAGGCCAAGTCTTGAGGTTTCTTTAAGGAGCTTGGTAAGAAAACGCTTGAATACTGGAAGACATACTGGCTTTGCAGAGGTGGGGGTCCCCTTCTTTTTCTGTTCATCTAACTAAAAAAGAGGTGGGAGCAAGAAATAAAAACATTAATCATAATAAAATGTGCTGAATGTTACTGTTAGGATGGGTGGTGATGTAGCACGAACTGAATGCTAGGGAACACATGGTGCTGTGCAGGTGTGCAAGCCAGATAGTACAAGCCAGACATGTTGTGTTCAATAAAGTAAGTTACGCAACAGCAATAACCGTCCATTATATTAACAGTATTGAATAGAATGAAACATGGTGACAGCGGTGCTGTTTTTGAATAAGGAGCACAGAGATTTATTAGACACAATGTGAGACAACGGCTGACTAGCATGGTTGAGAGAGCAGAGAGTTCAGGCGCAGCGCGGATGGAAAACTCATTGGGATTGAGACTGCCAGCAAAATTTTGCTTGGATTTAACTAATCTGGCGAAATCATGGAAAAAGTTGAAAGAAGAGTTCACATTGTATGAAGATCTCATTTTTTCGGATGCTGGTGACAACATGAAACTGAAAGTTTTCAGCTATCTAATTGGGGAGATAGGAAGAGAGCTTTGTGAGACCCTAATCCCTTCTTTGTCACCGAGTCGGACTGTAGACCGATTGATAAGTGCTGTAGATGATCATTGCAGACCAAAAGTGAACAAGACTGTTGATCCCTGATAGAATTGTTTGTGGCATAATAAGCTTGGTCTTGAGAGAGCGTCTTCTGAGAGAGCAGGAATTGACTTTGGAAAAATCTGTAGAGCAACACATCTGTCATGAGAAAATACAGTCACAGAGTCACAGAGAACCACGAAACCTTTTGCTGCCATGCTCATAGGAAAAGATCAGGTGAAGTTTCAGTTAGATTTTGTGGAGCTAGCTGTAATATAATTCCAGTCAACCTAATGAACCCAGCCACGAAAAATTGAAAAGACAGAGAAAGTGCTGGTAATGTACAATAAAAGCACACTACAGCCACTGGGAAAGTGTATAGTCAAACTGGGAAACCCAGGAAACAAGAAATCTGCAGTGTCACTATTAGGTAGCAGGGCAGTACAAGCCATGAACCTGGTCAAAGTTCAGTATGAAAACATCATGGCTGTGGACAGTATTGTCACAGAGGAGACTGAGAAAGTAGAAATGTAGAGCAGTGATAATAAAAAATAAAAAAAGACTATGCTGACGTGTTCCAGGGAGATGGATGTTTGGAAGGAGCATATAGGATGGAAGCAGACCCAAAAGTAACTCCAGTGAAACTTCCAAAGAGAAGAGTTCTCATCATAATGATGGCACCATTAAAAGCAGAGCTGAGCGATCTTCAGCAAAGAGGGATCATCACACCAGTAGACTGTAGCACAGAGTGGATCAGCAGTCTTGTAACTGTCAGAAAGCAATCAGGAAATCTTAGAATATGCATAGACCCAAGACCACTCAAACAAGGCTTTGAAAAGATGTAATTTTCCATTGCCGACAATAGATGATGTCCTGCCAGATCTACCTAGAGCAAAAGTCTTCACTGTATGTGATGTAAAAAACGGATTTTGGCATGCGACTCTAGATGATATTTCAGATGTTTCAGAGAAATCTCAGTCAAGCTTCGGAAGGATTGCAAGGAATCTACGTCATCGCCGAAGACATCCGCAGAGTGGACCCTAAAAAAGTATGAGCAGTCAAAGTCCAGTAGATGTCAAAGGTGTCTAAAGATTTCTGGGCATGATAAACTACCTCAGTATTTTGTGATTACCTATCGGATGGCTGTGAGATACTGAGGTAGCTAATCCATAAAGACAGTATGTGGGAGTGGCCAGGGGGGCATGAGCAAGCAGTCACAAAGCTCAAAGACACCATCACCAAAGCTCTGATCCTAAAATCCAGAAGAACCACTGACACTACAGTGAGATGCGTCAGAGACTGGGTGTGGAGCTTCCTTACTGCAGAAGGGGGTCACCTATGCAAGCAGGGCATTGACTCCAACAGAAAGGGATACTTAACCATCGTCTTTGGGATGGAAAAGTTCCATCAGTACATGGACAGAAAGTCACTGGAACCACTGGAGCCACTGGAACGTATAACAAAGAAACCCCTACTGAATACCCCGAAACGGCTACAAAGAATATTACTTAGACTGCAGAGATATGACATCATGTCAATTTTGTTAGTGGAGCCTACTACACACTTATTTTTCACCTGTTTTTTCAGAATCTCTAGTTCACTGGTGCAGGCGGACACATCAGGACTCTGCTGCGCTTCACAGGACTCAGAGCTGAATCCCCTCCTCTTGGTTGGCACATTTTGGTAAGACTGTAAAACAAAAGATGGAGATTCGTGTTTCCTGCAAAAATGACGCTGATCGTGCTAGGGCTAAATATTTCCATCAGTTTTCGCAACGGGTTCAGATCACATTGATCAAGGCGACTACTTCGAGAGCTTCATTCCTGGCTAATGTGTCGTACAATACCACAAATAGAAAATATAACTTTGAAAATGAAAATGAAAGCAAAAAGTTGCTAAACGTTCACTTCTGTAGGAACTCTATCCCTTTCAATTTCGCATAAACAAAAAAGTTAGTAAAATACGTACTTTCTAAAATGTGGCTTAAAGCACCTAAAAACCGACGAAGGAACCCCCAATTTCTGTCAAACCTTCCTTGTAATAATCTCTAACTACTGTCAAAAGAACGAGCCCATATTCAACAGATAAAGTGAATAATATTCTCCCCCATAGAAGTCCATTATAAGGAAACAGCTCGGTAACAACCACAGAGAGAAACCAAACTTCTGTCAAAATTAATTTATAGCAAACACTTGCCACTGTCAAAAGAACAAGCTCTTATTCCGCGTATAAAGTGAATAATTTCACGTTTAAGCGTTCACCCCTACAGATCCATTTGGAAACAGCTTAACGTGGTTTAACATACTTTAACAACCACCGAGAGAAACCAAACATCTGTCACATTTGATTTATAACAAAAGACACGCCACTGTCAAAGAACAAGCTCTTATTTAGTTTTAAAAGGTAATAATAGCATGTTAAGTGTTCACCCCATAACCATTATAAGGACGTAATATAATTCACTTTAGAAGCTGAATAAGAGCTTGTTCCTTGACAGAGGCATGTCTTTTGTTATAAATAAAATGTGGCAGAAGTTTGGTTTCGGTGGTTGTTAAAGTATGTTAAACCACGTTAAGCTGTTTCCTTATAATGGACTTCTATGGGGGAGAATATTACTCACTTTATCTGTTGAATATGGGCTCGTTCTCTTGACAGTAGTTAGAGATGATTACAAGGAAGGTTTGACAGAAATGTGGGTTTCCCTCGTCAGTTTTTATGTGCCTAAGCCACATGTCCCCGTAATGTAGTCTGGAAGGGGTCTGTTTCCACTGAATACAATGTTCAGAAGCAGAAGAGAGATGTAAAATGTGCTGTGATAGTTAACTTAGTGAACTGTCAGACGGTTTAGTAAAGGTAACTCACCTCCGCGGGTTTTCTCATGCGCTTTGTCGTCGGGTCGTAGTTGAGCATGTCATATGGATCAATCCAAGCATCATCATCATCCTCGTGGACATTAGCATGTGCAGTCATAAACAGACTAACGTTACAACAAATGCACAAACACCAGAACCAAAACAACGAACAGCTGGACACCTTCATGATCTCCACCGGAACAGAAAACAATGAGAAAACTCAGACTTTCCGGTAAAACAAATACTGATCGATTATTTTGAATGGTATAAATATATAGTTCAGATTCAGCTTTGTTGTACACTGTTTATTATATCATAGCAGAACTCATGTTTGTCCTACACTACCCTAAAATAACACCGCGGACTTGTGAACACCGCTTCAGTCGTTTCTTCGTTGAAGTAACTCCATAACTTCACGTGGCACCCATCGCCCCGTGTGGACAGTGTTTATCATTGACCAAACAGGCAAACGTATTAAAAATATTTTAAATTAATAGTAAAAATTACTAATAAATTTCCCTTTGTTATTACTTTTTTTTTTTAAAGAAAAGAACGTTCGTACTATTTAAAAATCCGAAATAAACAAACAAATAAATATATTGTTAAATTATGTTTTCATTATTTTAATATTACTTTATATTTCAGAAATGTTATATATATATATATATATATATATATATACACACACACACAATTTATGAAATGTAAACAAAATAATAATAATAATTATTATTATCATCATCTTCAATGAATAAAACAATTATATTGATATAATTTCATAAAATAGATTAAATGGTAGACATTACAGAGACATTCACAGATTGATTTCAAAAAATGAAAATTATAGAAAAAAAAAAAAAAATGTAGAAGAATCAGTGAACTGTTCCTCAGGCTATATCCCATAGTTTCAAAACTGTGTTTATTTCCATGTTCAAATAAATTATTAATACATACTTTGTACATCAGGTGATCGAGAGTCTAACTCCTCTGCATCAATACAAAAAGGTGTTGAATTCATGTGCAAAAGTGATGCATATTATGCATATAAATATATGCATTAGGAAAATGACAATCCAAAATTAAAAGCATTCCTAAAAATGCATGAAATCATTTCAACAACACTGAGGAGAACGACTTTGACAAAACTTTCATCCTCAGTATTAACAAAGCGCTGCCTCATTTACATTTATTTAAATAAACACATGAATATTCATGCGGCATAAACAGTGTCTCAATGAGTCTATAGTGCAGTGCGCTATGATCTTATAAGTTAGCATTTAAGCCTGTACAAAAGCTCATATTTACAAGACATTCAGTTCAAGATTAACTACAGAGAACATCACTCAAGGCACAATTCAGCTCACATATCCAGGACTGATTCGTTCACTTGAATTAGCAAAATACAGAAGCGATGCTAGGCGTGGCTTTTTTTCATGTTTGTGAGTGAAAGAACGTCATTCGTTTTTTTCTGAATCGCAATATATTTGACAATACAGTCTTTTTTCTTCTAGTAGACATGCACTTCCAGATGAAGACATGACTGAGAATCAACAGCCGTTTTTTTTTTCTCATGTGATTACACTGGAGTTACACACACACACACACACTCTTTGACTCGGGTGTTTTCTGTGCTCTTGTGTTGGGCGTCTGCTGTGGTTAAGGCTGATTCGCCCACAGTGTGACGGTCTTATCTGCGGAGGAGGACAGGAAGGACAGATCTCTGGTGTGCCAGCGGCACTGGATCACTTTATCAGCGTGTTCAGCGACCACCGTCACCGGCAGAGCTTTAGTGAGATCCCCTGCAGACAAAACACAACAATTTCACTCACAGAATTTTACATTTTACTTCCATAAAATGTACAGTGGGAATTTATTATTATTATTATTATTATTATAAATGTATTTTTCTCACTGTACAACACATACAAATATTCCCCCTGTCCTTTTTAAAACCAATAAAAACTAAATCTATCATTAAAAATAATATACAAAAAAATAAATAATAATAATAATAATAATGTTGTTTTTTCAATTAACTTTTATTTATTAAATCATCATCATCATCATCTTAAACAATTTAAATTGTTTAATATAGACAAATAATAATATAGTAAACAATACACAAAATAACATTACATAAGTTAATTCTGTAAAAAGAGCTGACATTGAGTTGTTTTTTTTATTAATATTTTCAATTAATTCAATATTTTTTCAATATTTTAATTAATTAATAATTTTATTTAATATTTTTCAATAATTTGTGTTATTATG
>JAUYWG010000060.1:8950050-8960308 GCA_034779775.1 Enteromius afrohamiltoni | reverse complement strand
AATGACAAGTCAGAATGTGCAATGTGGTAAAAGAACAGTGATATTTTCTTAAAAACATAATATAATAATAATAATAATAATAATATTATTATTATGTATTAATACACAAAATATTACAATATTGATGAGCTAATTCTGTGAAAAGAAATATCATTGGGTTGTTTTTATAAATTATTTTTTAAATAATTTTTTTGAATAAATATTAACTTATAACTGAAAATATATTTTCATTTACTTATGTAATTAATTTAATTTACTAAATAACAATACAATAATAATAATAATAATAATAATAAACAATTAATTCAAAAGCAAGAGATCTAAAAATGACAAGCCATAATGTGCAATGTTAACAGTGATATTTTCTTAAATACATATTTTTACTATTATTATTATTATTATTTATAAAAACACAAAATATTACAATATTGATAAGCTAATTCTGTAAAAAGAAATATTGTTTTTTTATTATTATAATTTTCTAATTAATAAATCTTAACTTATTTAATTTACTAAATAATAATAATAAAATAATTTAATAATAATAATAATAATAATAAACAATTAATTAAAAAGCAACAGATATAAATAAAGCCATAATGTGCAATGTGGCAAAAGAACAGTGATATTTCATTTTCTTAAAAAACATAATAATACAAATAAAGTCATTAATTCAATTAATTAACTGAACAGAGTGAATTCTTTTCACTTTTTTTTATAACAGCTCTCCACGAGTCTGTAATTATTTGTAGGTGTTTTGAAAAAATAATTAATTGACAAAACAGATATGAAATAATAATCACATGCCATAATCTGCAATGTGGAAAACAACTGTGGTATTTATTTACATTTTTAGTAATCAGTTAAAAATAACTGATATGAAACAGCATTCACAAGCCATGTTGACGTTTACTGTAATTTTGAGTGAAAATCTATATATGAAATAATTGAGTGGATCATGAAAGATGGACTTGTATGACAGGTTGTTGTAGAGGGCTGAGAAAGAGGAAGTAATGATGACACGATCTACCCTGAAGGTCAGTGATCATGACGTTGTTGTCGTAGGAGCCGGTGAGCAGGTAGTGTGCTCCAGGAGAGAAGCGCACCGAGCGCACGTCACTGGTGTGGGGCCGATACGCCTGGACGCTTCGACCTCCTCTGATGTCATAAAGCATGCAGCGACAGTCCTCCAATCCGGTGGCCATGAGCCGCCCACTGGGATCCACCGCCACCGAAGCCACAGCACTTCCTGTCACATGACACAATAATGCATATGTATTAGAACCTTTGTGCAAGGACAGATTTAATAACATTTTCTTTTATTATTATTATTATTATTGTTATTTATTTATTCAATCCTGATGTCTTAAATTAAGGATTGTAAAGGAGCGGAAAAGAAACACCTGTTCCGTGCAGGGCCGTCCCGACCACTTTCACACAGCTGGGCACACGCAGGTCCCAAAACCTCACCGTCTTGTCCTGGGAGCCGGAGGCGATCATCCACCCGCCCCAGGTATACAGAGACAGGATGTGTCCTGCCACAGCACAGCAGATACAACTCAACATGACGGTTTGTGTGTGTACACCGGTGTCTACGTGTGTGTGTGTATGCACCTGTGTGTCCGCTGAGCGCGTGCAGCCCCTGTCCTCTCTGGCAGTCAGTGGTGTAGATGTTACAGTCTCCAGCTCCAGCACTGATCAAGATCGCCCCTCCGCTCTCGGGACCCTCCATGAACGCCAGGTCTCTGATGGTGCCATCATGCATGCTGAACTCTAGATCTGGACCTGCAGCCCAAACACACACACACACACCCTGTTAACCGCTGCTTTTTCACCAACAATATTACCATTTATATATGTCAATAACTACCATAGTTAACCATGTATGATATAGAGTCAATATCATACAGAGGTTGTTTAAAAGGCGTTACCTGTGGCATTGCAGGTGTCCGCGTTGAACGGAAGGACTTTGACGTACTTGTCATTGGAGCCCGTGGCGAGAAGCTGCCCGCAGGGACTCCAGGCCACACAGTAAATAGAGCCTTTATGGTGTTTAATTCGCTTGAAGCAGATCTCAGGCTGCTTTACTGGACCCTGAGCGCTAGACAGGAAGAACAGAGCGATTAAGAAAATACGCTGAAGGTTGTTCACGCTTCTGAAAGTTCTGTGTGAAAGCAAAGACTTCTTATCTCGCAATTCTGACTTTAACTAGGAGTTATTAAAGTCAATATTGTGAGATATAAACATACAATTGATATTAACTCGCAACTACGAGTCATAAAGTCAGAATTGTGAGATATTAAGTCACAATTGAGAGAAATAAAGTTAAAAACTCACAATAGTGAGAAATAAAATCCAAATAAGCCAAATAGAAACGTATAATTCCGAGGTATAAAACCAGAACTGTGAGATATTAACTCACAATTATGAGTGATAAAGTCAGAACAGCGAGATATAAACTCGCAACTGAGAAAAATAAAGTTATAAACTAACAATAGTAAGAAATATAGTCGGAATTGTATCCAGCAAAAGATATAAACAGTCAATTCTCACTCTTTTCACAATTCAGAATTTTTTTCTTATTACAAAGTCAATTTCTAATGTGGAAAAAGACTGATACTTTATAAATGGCAATTGCAAGTTTATATTGTTTATATGTGACCCTGGAGCACAAAACCAGTCTTAAGTCGCTGGGGTTTATTTGTAGCAATATCCAAAAATGCATTGCATGGGTCAAAATTATAGATTTTTTTTTCATGCCAAAAATTTTTAGGAAATTAAGTAAAAATCGTGTTCCATTAAGATTTTTTGTAAAATTCCTACTGTAAACATATCAAAATGTCATTTTTGATTGGTGAAATGCATTGATAAGATATTCATTTGGACAACTTTAAAGGTGATTTGCTCAGTATTTAGATTTTTTTGCACCCTCTGATTCCAGATTTTCAAATAGATGTATCTCGGCCAAATATTGTCCCATTGTCCTATTTATTGAGCTTTCATATGCAGTATACATCTCAGTTTTGTAAAATTTTAGCTTATGACTGGTTTTGTGGTCCAGGATCACATATTATATAGAATTATGCTTTTTTATTCAGTGGCAGAAATGTGTTTCCATACTTTTGGTTCCCATTGCTTTCCAAAGTATTTTTTGTCCATACTACGGAAGTCAAAAGAACCTGAAATGGTCTGGTTACCAACATTCTTCAACACATGTTTCACAGAAGAAAGGGGAGTAAACGATGGCAGAATGATCATTTTTGAGTGAACTAGCCCTTTAAGTAATGAGAAGAGCACACCTGGTTTTGAGGGACTGTGGGTAAGTGCAGACACGCAGTGTTTTGGAGTTGGAGCCGATGGCGTAGAGGGTCCCAGACGGGTGGAAGGCGACCGCGCGCACGGCCTGAGTGTCCTCCAGCGTCTGCACTGCAACGAACGGGGATTTGGGTTTCTCGTCCTGAAACACACTGTCACGCATCAGCATTAGAAGCAGCTCACAAAGCAGAGTTATTTCATCTTTTTAGGTTGAAGGTTGTGAGAAACCTCTGGTTGACCAGCACTGGAGACTCGTCCAGAGATGGGACGCCTCGGCCTCCTCCCTTCTGAGGCGTGCTGCTGATCAACGCAGCCTTGTTCTGGCCTGAGCTGGTCTCTGGGGTCTGTTTTCCGGCTCCACTCGCTGCTGTACCGTTACACTGCTGGGCCAAAGCCTGGACGTCTTCACCCAGGTCCTCCATTCCCACGTTCAGCTCCTCCAGTTTCTGAATGGACCTAAACAAATTATAATGAAATTTTTGTTTGATACTTAATGATTTGGTATTTGGCGCCTGATATAATGCTGATAGACCCAATTTTTTGGATTTAGTTATTTATTTCACAAATAAAACAACAAAAAATAATAGTTGTAAATAAACAGAGCGATTCAAAAAAGGGTCCTCAAAAAATTAATAAATAAATAATAATAAAAATATTTAAATTTACACAAAATACTTAAAAAATTAAAAATACATATTTTATTATAAATTATTTAAAATGGAAAATAAGTATATACATGTGTAGAATATACTATACATTTTTATTTAATTGATAATTATTCAAATATATTTAATTAAAAAATACACATTGACAATTTAATGAGGGCAAAATTATGTTTACAAAATAGATGAAAAGCAATATAAATATTAATTATAAATTAATATAAATAAATATTGTAAATAAATATGTTAAAAATCAAGTATTAATATAATATACATTTATATTTATTAAATAATGACTATATGTATATATATAAAAATAAAATGTAAATTATTGATGATTTCACTGTCAAAATATTTTCATATTAAATTGTTTATAACAAAAATAAAATACAAAATAATATATATATATTATACTGAATCTTATTTGATATTCATAAAGTGTGTACATATATGTTTATAAAAACTAATATATTCAATTACACGTTTATGACATTAAAACAGCATAATTTACATTTCTATGAATAAGATCACATAAATTACTTTCTTATTATTTAATGAGAGCCAATAAGAAGTTTACAATATCGCTGGAAATCAATTAAAAAATATGGTAAATGTAATAATTTCCTGATTAATGTTTTTCATTAAATACAGAATAGAATAGAGCACATGCTATTTATCTCCCTGTCTGAAACGAACGGCACATCAATAGAAACAAGTGAAACAAATGAGTTAGTTAGTGGTAAGCAAGCTCCAGTCCAAGAGGCATTTACATCACTTCCAGCCTCATCATCCTGACACGAGAAGCCACAAAATCAATCAACAGCCCTGCTCTTCCAACACATCTCAATGCCTCGGGGGCACTTCAGCCTGACCTGTTGAGGAACTTCTGTGTGAGGCTGTGCTGCGCCACGTCTGTGGGCTGCTCTGGGGGATGAACTCCACCCTCCCGCAGCATCTGATGGTACAGCTGTCTCTGCTGCTGCTTCTGCTCCAGATGCTGCTGCACCCGAAGACGCTGACGCTGGAACTCCTGAAGCTGCTCCTGCACAGAACCACAGCAAAACAAAACTCACCACACAACTGCACACGTCATATACATGTAGCTGGTTTTAATTACCTCAGATTTCTCAGCTGAGCCCGTGGCTCCTCCGTCTCTGCCAGGAGTCAGTGGAGGACGCAGTGAGTTTGCCCCTCCTGAGCCGTTCATCCTCTCGTCCGGCGCTCTGGAGGAACACCAGTCAACACAAAAGAGCATCTTCATATATTTGGATGCACTGATAGTAAAACGTAACGTCCAATGACTGTTAAATGGCTAGTACTGAAATTTCTAGATACAATAATATAAATAAATCATTTTAAACGCTTCACGTATGAGAATAGATGGTTGTTATGAGATTGTTTAAGATTTCAGATTAAAATATGACAGCAAAAGTGATCTAAATTCTAAAATGTTTTGTGGAAACCAAAGACATTTACTTTTAAAAATGTTTAATTTATAGAAAGTTCGGAAGAATGTTTAACTAGAACTCTTTCGTAACATTCTAAATGTTTCTTTGAAACTGTCGCTTTCTATCAAATGAATGCGTCCATGCTGAATAAAGGTACTCATTAATTATTCATTTAAAAACAATTGTACTGTACAGTAGCATAGCATAACAAAATCAAAAATACTATCAAAAACATAATGTTCACAAACTGATAAATTGCTAGGATTTTAATTACGCGGAAACTAAAACACTATTTAGAAACTAAAATAAATCATTTTAAATGCTACACTTATTGTCAGATTGCTAAAAGTATGAAAATGGATAGTTATTATGGGATAGTTTTAAGAAGATTGAAAGACAATTTCAAATAACTGCTTTCTGTGCGAATGTATTTTAAAATGGAATTTATTTCTGCGACGCGAAGCAGAATTTTCAGTGTCACGTGAACCTTCGGAAATTATTAAAATGCGCTGATTTGATGCTCAAGAGACATTTGTTTGTTTGTTTTTTTCAATCAAAGTTGCCGCTGCTTTACCTTTTTGTGGAAAACCAAGACATTCTTTAATGAACATTAATGTAACACTTTCTTGTGAACGTTTTTACTGTCACTTTTCATCGGTTTAATGCATCTCTGCTGAATTTTCTTGAAAAATTCTAAACATTTAAACCTTATCGCTATCCTTCGATAAAAATACTGCCCATTAATATTATGGATTCTGCTGCTTTTCTGCTTTTTATCCACTATACAACAAAAATTCTTTCAAATGTGTTGACTGTCATTGAGGTTTGTTTGGACTTAACTAGTAAAGCTGCCAGGGTTTATTTTGGTGGATCTAACAGGATTAGAAGTGTTAATCTTGACCGCCATATGTCTCACTTCACCGCTTACAGTATCACCTGTGCACAGTATCATGTGCAGTTTTGTTTATGACTGATGTTTAACCTTAGTTTTACTACGAATAAAACAAAAAGTACTCATTAACCATGATCTTGGTGCAATAGCCATAGTTTAACAATGGTATTTGTAGTAAACTGTGGTAATACAAATAATCCGCTAAAATACAAATAATACGCTCAAAAAACATGGTATCTTTTACTACCCCCTTACCCCCATGTCGCCCCACACCCAAAAAAGCTTTGTTCATATTTAGAACACAATTTTAAATATTTTGGATGAAAACCAGGAGGTTTGTGACTGTCGTGTTTACTGCCATGTAAATAATATGTTATATTAAATTACTTAAATTACGTACCAAAGACAAACAAAGCTTTTACGAGTTTGGAACGACTTGAGGGTAAGTGATTACTGACAAAATTTTCATTTTGGTGCGGAGTAACCATTGTTCCCAAATAATGGGAAACAAATGGTGCTTTTCCACTGCATAGTACGGCACGGCACGGTTCAGTACAGCTCCCTTTTGGGGGATTTTCCACTGGGAACAGTACCTGATCCTTTTTTTAGTACCACCTCAGCCGAGGTTCCAAGCAAGCCGAACTGTTACCATAACGTGACGTGTAAACTCTGCTGGTCACTGCTTGGTCAGAGATTACTGCGTCACTGAACAACAGACCCGCTAGACCCAGCACAGCCAGCGAAGGATCGAACGCATTTCTTTTGTTTGAAGAAACGCACTTTTTTGTATCAACCTAAAAATAGCTGTTTCGTGGTCTATTGAGGAAGTACAGACGTTCCTCTCGTTGATAGCCGATGAGTGGATCCAGCGAGAGCTTGATGGGGCAACGCGGAATAAAAAAAGTTTTCGTCTTGCTGTTAAAAACCATCCACATGCCGAGAATGAAGAACAGCATTCTGTCGATATGCCCCATTGATGTGCGTTTGTTTATGCCGCGTTTACAATGATGTCACGGCAGTAGAGGCGGCGCAACTATAATGACACGTGAATAATCCCGCCCACTCTAAAGCGGTACTAAACTTCAGTGGAAATGCAAAACCGAGCCGAAGTGAGCCGTGCAAAAACAACAACAGCAGCAGTCCAAAACAACAACACTTGACTTTTACAGTATTGACAGTGAAAAATCTCACTTCATGTTTCACAGAAAGTCATACCAGTCAACCTCAGAATGATTAAACAATAACCAAATTTTAACTGTCTATACTTATCCCACCTCTCTGGTGAATCCAGTGGGGTTTTGCTTCCATTTCCTCCTGACGGATACCCAAAGTTGGCGAACGACTGCGACATGGTGGCCGTTTTTCCGTCGCCTTCCATGCTTTTCTTGTCTCTTCCCACCAGGCCGTGGGACAGACCGTCCAGGGCAGGATTGAGAGAGCGGGACATGTACGTATCTGCCGACTGGGGCCGGCGTAGAGGCGATGCTGGACAGGGCGAGAGTTTGGTGAGCAGAGGAGTGAGAAGATCGGCATGACCCGTCCGGAGCGGTTTGACGAGCCGGTCCACGTGGATGCTGAGGGTCTTCTGCTCAAACGCGCAAGCGAAGACTGACGGCGAGAGGTTCTGCAGCCAAGACAACAAACTCAAGTCCAGTTCCTCACAGCCGTTCCCGCACAGGACGTCGACGGCGAGGAGAACTTCCTCCTCACTAATCTCCTCTCCGGTGGCTTTGCTCTGGCAGAACTCCACGCAGCATTCGTACAGGATTCCCTTGATCAGGAGCTGAAACAGACGGTCGCTGCTGGCTTTGAATCCGGCTTCACTCAACTTGCGGTCGGCTGGGATGAATTCGGCCACCATGCAGCAGGCCTCCTCGAAGCAGTGCACGCGGGCCGTGCTGGGGTTCCAGTCCTTGAACTCGGCGTGGTGGGTGAGGCGCGGGAGCGTGAGGAGCAGGCAGAGCTTGCTGTAGTCTTCTTTGCTTGGGCAGAACTCTTCCAGGGAGTGAAGGGACTTCACAGCGTCCTGCATGGTCAGCTCCAGCTGCAGGTGGGATAGAGAGAGGCCATTACACTATGGTTCACCAGTAAAATCTTCTTTCTGACACATTTTGAGTCACGATTCATGAGGCTTGCCCAAAATATCTTTCAAATCTATCTATCTATCATTATATTATGATACAAATAATATTATACAATTAAACCGCCATCTTGCATAAGATAATAATTATGTAGTTTATTTATGTACCAGTTACTTATTTATTATTGTACAGTGCACACAACAAAAATAATCATTGCAATTCTTGTAATTAATGCTTGTTTGTATAAAAAAATATTAATTTATTAAAACTATTCATTTTAAATGTATTTGTATTTTATTTATAATTATTAAAAGGTCATTAAAATATAATAATAAAAATAAAGTTCTTCCATTTTGCACAAAAGATAAACATTATATATTTATTTATTTATATGCAAGGAAATAGCACAAATAATAATACAAACTCTTGATTAATTTGCATAAAATACATTTAATATTATAGGATATGGTACAAATAATAACAATGATAATAATGATGATGATAATAATAATAATAATAAAAATTTTTGTTGATCATTTGGCATAAAAAAAAAACCTAGCATAATTTTTAAATGATCAACGTATAAACGTATAAATCTATCTACCTATCTATCTATAAATATAATATTTTAATTAATGCAATTTACTATTATTATCATCATCACAAACTAAAACAAAACTAAATAAATAAATAATTCTTGCCTTCTTTTCCAAATTCCAAATAATTCCAAATAAATTATTAATTATTAAATTAATAATTTAATAATAAACATTTATTTATCGTTTATTAGTAATAATGATAATAATAATAATAATAACAGTAATAATAATTTCAATTAATTCAATAAATGTAATATTTTAAAGGCTATTTTCTAGGTAACAACATTACTACTGTTACTAATCATATTAATACAATATACAATTAATCGATTTATCATAACAATAACATGATGCATTCTGTACAAACACTCACATTCTCAGGGTCATCTGCTGCAGATATGGCATTGTTTACACACAGAGCTTCCAGAAACTTCTGTTTTTGGATGATATATCGAAATCTAAAAGATTAAAAAAGCCAGAAAGACTTTGAAACAAGCAACACAAGCCTGAATGCTGGCATAAGATTTAAAAATGTGCTTACTTCTTTCTGTCAAATTTATCCAGGCCCTCCAAAGGCTGGATGAACTGCAAAACTTCCTCCCATTGCCCATCTAATATGAGTTGCCTTAAAAAAAGACAAAAATGAGTTCATCCTCTAAATAATATTGAACAAGACTCTTTCACAAGTGAAAATGATGTTACTGAAAGAAATGCAAGTGTACTCAATACTTCAGCACCTCAACAATTTCTTTAAAAACAATTATACCTGAACATTAGTGATTCCAACCTTTTGAACAGCAGCCTATCACTGAGAATACAAAGACACAGCATATCACTGACCTTAAGAAGAGCATATCATCAGAATAAAGCCCATTAATGATGCCGCTCTCTTTTTCCAGGGCCAGCATACTGATGTGGAGCTTTCTGGAGTTCAGAAAGTCCAGGATCAGCTTGATTATCTCTGCTTCTTTAATGTTTATAATCTCTTCTGCAGTCATGGTGTCAGATTCCTGAAGGGACAGAGGAACAAGGTTATCTTTACACGACGACAGCAAGAGCTCTGTGTGTGTGTGTGTGTGTGTGTGTGTGTGTGTGTGCCTACACTGAGGGAACCAGATATTCCCACAAGGATAATGTTCTATGTCAAAGGACCAGACAAACTTTAAACATCTAAATTAAAATCTAAAACCAATAAATAGAATTCAGTTAGAGCAAGGCCTAAGGAAAATAAAATACCATTAACTAAGAATCTAAAAAAAAT
>JAUYWG010000060.1:8915867-8926619 GCA_034779775.1 Enteromius afrohamiltoni | reverse complement strand
CAAAGGAGCTCACTGAGGACCTGCGGCTGCGCATTGTGGCTGCTCTAAAGTCAGGAAAGGGCTATAAGACCATATCTAAATGTTTTGAAGTTCCAGTGGCTACAGTGCAAAGTATTATTAAAGAATACAAGTCGTTATGCACCGTGAAAAATCTCAAAGGACGTGGTCGGACGCCAAAAGTGACACCTATGTTGGCATAAAATCCAAGGATCGCCACCAAGGCCACCAATTTGGGCCCTGCTGGTAGCAACATCTCAAGGCAGACAGTCCAATAGACACTGCTCCACGAGTTCCACGGGCGCAGACCAAGGAGGACACCACTTCTCCAGATAAGGCACGCAAAAGCCTGCTTGGCCTTCGCAAATGCTCATCTGGACAAAGAAGAAGACTTCTGGTCTTCTGGTTTTTGATCAGATGAAACAAAAATGTAATTGTTTGGCCACAACGATGTAGCCTTCATTTACAGTGGGGCAAAAAAGTATTTAATCAGTCACCAATTGTGCAAGTTCTCACACTTAAAATGATGAGAGAGGCCTGTAATGTTCATCATAGGTATACCTCAACTATGAGAGACAAAATGAGAGAAAAAAATCCAGAAAATCACATAGGTGCAATACTCTCAACCACAAAATCAGGCAGTCTGCAGAGAAACTTGGCCTTGGGCACCAGTAAACATTTCAGAATGATAGCGACCCAAAACACACTGCAAAAGTGGAGAAGAAATGGTTAGCAGACAAAAACATTAAAATTTTGCAGTGGCCCTGCTACAGTCCTGACTTAAATTCCAATTGAGAATCTGTGGAGGGAGCTAAAGATCAGGGTGATGCCAAGGAGACCCTCCAACCTAAAACAGTTCATCGCTAAAGAAGATTGGGCAAAAATCCCGGTGGAGACATGCAAAAAGCTGCTCAGCAATTATAGGAAGCATTTGATTGCTTTTTTTCACAATGATGCCTCTTGCACTTCATTTTGTAATCTTCTGGGAGATGCCGGTGTTTGCCAGGGGTATGAATAATTTCAGGCTTGACTCTACACCGTAATAGTGCATTATGCGTAGTATATTCATACACAAGTAATCAAAATGTGGTTTAATCTGTTGTGGTGGAAACTGATAGCTGAGGTGACGT
This sequence comes from Enteromius afrohamiltoni, assembly GCA_034779775.1. Taxonomy (NCBI): domain Eukaryota; kingdom Metazoa; phylum Chordata; class Actinopteri; order Cypriniformes; family Cyprinidae; genus Enteromius; species Enteromius afrohamiltoni. The sequence continues at coordinate 8,925,492 of JAUYWG010000060.1, read as the reverse complement.
ACCAGATATGGCGGTCCTACACACTAGATGCGTGTATGAGAAATGCAGAGTAGAGTTTAGCATGAAGTATGACTCAATTATCCGCCTGGCCTTCTCACTGACATCATAAAAGAGGCGAGCACTTTTCAAAGGAACACGTCCCTCATAGCCATACTGTAAAAAAAAATAGTGAATAATTATTATTATTTGTTTTATGATTTCTTTTTGCTGTTTTTGCTTTTATTGTGATAGGAAAGTTTAGAAGAGACAGGAAGTGAAGTGGGATCAGGTCCAAAATTCGCGATTCGAAGTCGGGACGTCCACAGTGCAACAATATTGTTGGTGCAATGTCCACAAGCTTTCAGCATCGACACATAATTATTAGTTAATATTACAATATTCATTATTTTTTAATTATTCCAATCAAAACGTGCTATAAAAGAAAAAATATCAAGGGAAATTGTACATTTATATAACACTATTTGTAAACACACCAGTGTTAAAAACTTTAAGAGGTCTTACCTTCAGCGTTTTCAATACTGTCGCCCCTTCAAATTTCTCATTTGGTGTATGAGGAGACATTTTCCCCTTGTAGCCATCACCAGCTGCAGTGACAGTCTGTGACAACGAAATACTTATATAACAACCCGAACAGTCAAATTACTAAAAATAGACAAAAAAGTACTATATTACATGAACTGATTAGTTTTATACTCTGAGAATGGCATAACAGAAGTCAGACTCTCACGTGTGCCAGATGTTTGAGCTCAGAGCACTCGTCCTCATTGATGACATCATCAAAAAGCACCCTCTGACTTCCATTCAAGGTTATAGAGTTTTGTACAAGTTGTACATTCTCATACAGCAAAGGACCTCCTGTGCACACGTACACAAACACAGATTACATTTAATAAACAATACTAAAACATTGAAACATTAATGGAAATATAACTGTATATTGTTTCTACAGTGTTCAGTATAAAATTTCTGCTACTTTGTGTAGCTTTGAAGTCTCTATGACGTGGCATTCTATGAAAAAGTGCTTCATGAAACAGGATTTTAATATTTTGGGTTGATTACAAATGTAGAGGTTTTTTTGTGTTTTGTTCCCTCTTGCGTTATGAGTTATGTCTAGGGTTTGTATCGTGTCTATTACAATATTTGAGGTGATTTAAAAGTCACTTCATCACCTTCTCGCAGCTCATGTAACGAAGACATTGTGATATTTCTCTTTGCTGATATTGGCGCATAATCCATCCAGCCATCGGTACCAGAAGGAATCCTAAAGAGATACAATCAAGACATGAGCTCTGGACTATTTATGAATTATTATTATTATACTTTATTATATTAAAGAAAACGCCTACCTGTTAGCATCTTCTCTACCGCCTGAACTGCTCCAGTAGTTCTGGGGAGAAACAATAGCGTACTTTAAAAACTCTTTACTATCTTTTTTCAATATTTGGCCTTTTTTGATGATCCCACCACAAGGGGGCGATGTAGGCTAGTTGTTTAATCTCAAATCTTACAGGAGCACCTGTTGCCTGTCACAGCTGTTAAAAGACTGAAACATATCCAAGTTCATGTTATGACTCATTCCCAGTGTTTACATGCTACGTTTGAACTATTTTATGATATTTGATTCCTCATATATATATACACAGCAAACGCTAAATTAGTGCAAACATAGATTATCATCTAAAGCAATTACAAGATGTTTCAAAACAAGAAAACAAACATCCTTTAAACATAAAAGTCCTCATCAGCAGTAATAGTAAATTATTGCAAAGCATTACAATCTGATTGGAGTATATTTTTTTTAATATGACTTAAGTGTGGATTTAAAATACAAATGACTGTCAGCATAAAGATACTGTAAACAAAAGAGTGCAAGAGAACTAAAGGTAAGATCATTGATTAAAAACAGAAAAAAAAGAGGACCCAATATTGAGCCCTGTGGTATACCTCTTTCTTGAATAAATGAATCTGATTATTCCCGCTTGAATAGCCAAACATTGTTTTATGTAAATAAGAGTTATTTACAGAAAACCAAACAATGTTATACATCTTGTCTTGGCTTACCCCTTCAATGTAGGGCACTCCAAGATTACTGCTGCCGATGAGGAGCAGGTCTAACTCCTGTTTGTGCCGCCTTAGATACTGCTCAGCTTCCTGAGACATAGAAAACATAGTGAGACTGATTATATTTACTATATGTTATAGATTTTGGCCTCTTAAAACATATTGTCTACGACCTGATAAAAAAAAAGTGACCTTTGGATGGATGACGTAGTAATTCAAGCCTGTTCCACAACCTGTGCAATTTCTCTTGGCTTTCTCCAGGACTTTTTATTAGTGGTCTCTGGCACTCATTTAAAGCAAATTATTATAACTGGAGCAAAGTCTGCTGCTTCTAAGTGTGGTTGAGACCACATGAAATGGCAGACTTGGTGCACTTTTGGAGAAAGACTTACGTTGGTAGCATGTGCGGCTCGGTGTTCTTCGAATGCAAACAGCTCGCAAATTGTTTCAGGGAGCTTTGCGGTGTTTCGGTGAAACTTTTTTACTCGGCTCCCTGTTTGAGAAGACTATGCTGTCAGCACAGTATCTCAGCGGTGGGTTAACAAGGTCCCAGAGGAACTAGAAATTGGGCATTCAGATGTGGCAGAAAGCCAGATAGATGGAAACACTCTGCAATGGGGTGGAAAAGAATGTACTTGGTTGTTATGAGCTAAGAACTGAAGGATCTTGCAGTTAAAGATGTATTCAAGCCCTCTGGCTCTTGACTTACCAACATGATGTGGCTTTTACAGTACTAATAGCTTCCAGGCTTTCTGAGGAAAGGCTCTTTGGATTGGTTTAAGAGTGCATGCAGTCACTACTGTACATCTCAAAATCCAAACCCATTAACACTTGATTATTCCAGTGTGATAATGTAAGCTGGCATCCTGACAAATTCTGCATTAACAAATCTACTATAGGGATTTCGTAATGTATACGGACTGGGAAGATCTGGATCTGTCAAAACGTTGAAAGTGGTGACCCACGTTGCTTTAAAGATAACCATCAATTGAAGGGAAAATCTGTAAATTGGATCTATCTTAAGAGACTTTGAGATTAAGAACCATAAATTGAGACCTTAAGAACAATAAATGTCTCTATAAACAGCTGGTCAACGGCTCATATCAAGGAAATTTTTCACTATCATAACTGTCAAATGACATCTGGTTCAATGACATAAGAATGTCCGGGATAAAGAAAAGGAAAAAATAGCTATAAAAAATGTGCCAGGTTCTTAGAAATGAACTTCAGGGTTTTTTTTCAGTCTAAATACATATACAATTTTGTTAATTTAAATAAAATAAACTTTAATTGAACTTAAGCTAGTTTCCAGAGCATGTCTAAAACTAAAAATTAATCACTATATATATATATATATATATATATATATATATATATGAAATATATGAAAGTGCTGAACATACACCTTTTTTGTATCTTTTTTAGATATACTATTTTTTACATGCTATTTACATGGTTGAGTTAAAAAATCTATATTATTCTGAACAAGTATTACTCATGCATGAATGTACTCTTTGTCAGATGAGATTTTACAACCTGAACTAACCTTGGGCCTGCCAATAAAAGTTCAAATTATCTGATATTTTAAGACCCCTATTAACCTTTACATGGTCATGAAAGTCTGCAGGGTTCCTGTCTATGACGTCAGATGATTTCAGCATCTTGCACTGCCAAGTCTCACCTTACGAGGCTGGCCATCATGTCCCAGCACTTCCCTGTAATACTCCACATTCTCGGTCATGAACTCTTCACCTTCATGGAACAACAGGTAGGTCAACGCGCACTCCAATGCCTCTTCATTCCTCCCGGCTGAACACACAAAGAAAAGAAATGGCTATACAGTGTTGATGAAGCCTCCAGGGCTGTTTCTTGGCTCATCTTGGAAAATTCTTCATCCTGTGAGGTTTTCTGATTTTTTGGAGTCATCTTTTCCCACAGTCACGTTTATTTCCTTCTGGAGACCTACATGCTCGGAAACATTCGCATTCCAGGCCAGTGACCACAATGGAACAAACACCACAGGGGTGAGCGAGTGGAAACACAAGGCTCTGAGACTTTCTAGAAGAGACGGCACTCACACACACACCTGAATGACTTGACATTTTTTGAACAATAAGCAGTAATCCTAAAATTTCTCATATCAGCTTTGATTTCCAAGAAGAAATCAATCAAATCTGAAATATTTTTCAGTCTCCCCCTCTCTTTTAGACCGAGTAATTTCATGATAAATGAGGTTTGGACATTTCAAAATTATTTTCAAAGCGCTTTTTAATCTGATTATTATTACAGTTGACATTTTCTTTCCAATACTGACTAATTCTAAAATTTGAGTGATGTAAGTCAGTTGTGTTGTAGCCAATATCTTCTATCCAAGATCCAAGAAGAGATTTGGGGTCATATACAAGTTCAAACCCAAAGATTTTACTCCAACACTATGGAGGACAGCTAGTTTTGACATGTGTGGAGGTTTACCTTGGAAATAGGCAAATTGCAGGTAGTCGTAATGCAGTGGTAGGTAGTTTTCTACGGGCGACAGGCGACCGGGTCGCGTAGACAAGTCTCGGACACACTCGTGCTGACAGTGGAGAACCTGTGTATAATGATCTGTAAGACAAAGTTCAACATGATTTAGATGAGGTGTCTCAAGTTCGAAACAGATTGGGGCCACTAGCCAGTTCGTATTCTCCATCTTGAACCAGTTATCAGAAAAAGTTACAACACAAACAGATGTTTGGATTTGAGCTAGGCCTATATATTATTACGGTTATAAAAAACAAAGTATCAAAAATAGTTGATTTGCAGTGATGCTATAGAAGAACCATTTTGGTTCCCCAGAACCTTTCAGTGAATAATACTTCTCATTGGGAAGAACATGATACTCTAAAGACACTTCTTCCACTATGAAATGTATTGTGTAATGGAAAGATTTCATAGATGCTACATTCGAAAAAATTAAGGTACTTTATTAGGAAATTTCGGACTGGAAGAACATTTTTATGATTCCTAGAGCTAGTGTTCGCACCGCAAGAACTAGGAACAGGTTTAGTTCTAGAAACTCTATTTGGGAGAACTAAATTAGCTCCTACAGTACTTTAGAGTAGGGTCTAAAATAGTTATAAGTGTATGCTGGCATGAAACACAGCATTTTAAAAAAGCTGAGTAAAAATATTTACTCCAAGAACATGGGAAAAAAGTAAATATAATGGCATTTGGCAACCTGTTGTCTGAAGTGTTGTCATCTTTTCTTTTCTTTGATGAAATGCATTGCAAGTCGTCATGGGAGATTTCATCAGATTTTAATTTGCATGTTTACATTTCATATCTGTTATCTAGAATATGCTGCAAATAAAGACATCAATGTCGCCTGCATAAGAGATCCTGCTGCTGTGCAAAAAAAAAAAATGCCTGCGGGCTAGTTCCTAGAACTGAGGTGTGCAGTGTGAAGCTGCCTATATTGGTTTCTCAGAGAACCTTTCAATTAAGAGTTCTTAAGAAAACTTGTTTTCTCTTATTGTAAAGACAATAATAATTTCATAAACTAAACTGACTTTCAATGAATGTTATATTAAGGTGACGAGCCATTAGTCTAAATTGCCTAAAAAAAGAGGTTTTGGCTGTTTGCACTGCACCGATCTCTTGTTGTGTGACAATGAAGTACTGCATGAGTGATTCAAAAGCATGGAGCCATCTTCTCTGCTTTCTAGCTGTTGCATTACTTTGAGGGTCATACAGCGATCGGTAAGATCAGTGCAAACAATCAGGCAATTTGAAAATCCAATGCAGTACGTGTTCCAGGAAGTGTCATGTGTGGTTAGGTTACATTCTTAAAAACAAATTTTTTTTATTGGCATCTATGGTTCTTCATGGAACATTCATGGAAACAATTCCTTTCTACAAAAGTTTATATGTTCTTCAGATTATTAAAATGTTATTTGGACTAAGAGATGTGTTTCTAAGAACATTCCGCTGGAAAGTTATTTAAGGAACCCAAAGAAGTTCTTCCATGGCATTGCTCCAAAGTTTTTTTTTTTTGGAGCCTTTAGATTTAAGAGTTTACTTGTGGAAAAAACAGAAACAAGGCATCTCGGCAGGATCGAAGTTAATAACACACTATAATACTGCTTGATGTAGTTGAAAATGAGATCCATGTCTTTTCCCGTGAGTGCATGGAGTGAGATCATCTAACTGGGTTTAAATCAAAGACGTGCAACCAGAGGTGCTGGTGTATTTCATGTGGACAAGGTAGAAGATTAAATTAGAGAGCTGAGAAGACTAAAGGGTTTCGTGGTGCGGTGGATGGGCAGTAGGCAGAATCATCCCACATGAAAGTGCAAACAGATTCACAAATTAAAAGGACAAGTAGGAGAGTTTAACGGGCATGTGGGATGGGGACGCTATTTGTTCTGTTACTCTATTCATGTATTCAAAAAGGCATAAAACTAGCTCTTTACTTCTTTTGTAAATATAACAACAATAACCTCGAAACCATGAAAATCATAAAGACGACCAACCCATCTGCTTTAAAAGACCTTTTGTTAATAAAGCAGAAAAAAAAGTCCATACTTGTAGCAGAGATTCGTTGCATACTGAAAAGTGTCCAATCCCACGATCCCTAAACAGTGTCTCCATTCTCCATACATACACATATGCTCTCAGATCCTTTAATGCGCCCAAACACACCCAACGGACAGAAAATATCAGTGACATCATCCTGAATACTTTCCAGGGATTCCTTGCTGAACTCTGAGAAATGCCCCCATGCACAAAACCCCCTCAAGCTAACGACTGAAACACTGACGACTCCCGTGAAGAACAAGTCCACTCACGACAGGCCAATTCTTCACATTTAAGCCATAAACAGACGTCAGTCATGGAACAGTCTTTCACATCCTTTTTTAATCAGTAAAATGCAATCAGCAATAATTAAGTAGCATTATGGCAGCTCAATGCAATGCATTGTTTCGGAAGCCAAATGTTAGGGGGATGTTATGACATAAGTGCTAGTGAATTACAACTCCCTGTTTGACTTTTAGAGACTTTCACATGGTTAAAAGATGTCATTTAGTTTTATTAGCTTAATTCAGTGCCTATTATCCAACTATTATACAGCAATTTTATTGAAATGTGTTCCTGCATTATATGTACATACTGAATATGTGTGAACATCTATGAATGTGATAAATGAAATACTCTACCATTGGTGTCTTTAGTTTTTTTTTCCCACCAAAAGTATTCAAAAATATGGTACAAAAATTAAATGTTTGTTTTTTTTTCTACAGCAGCCAACATTTGAAATGGATCAATAAAGATTGTCAAAGCTGTCTAAATACAAGAATGTGCATTGTTTTGTTTTTTAGGACAACTTTGATGAAAGGTTTTGATCCACCTCAAGTGTTGACTACTGAATTTAAAATATATTTTAAAATGTAGCTGAATTTATTTCTGTATTTAAAGCTGACATTTCAGACTTTCTGCAAACATTTCTTTTTTTGTGAGAACCATGATACATTTCTTTTCAGGATTTTTTAAAGAAAATAAAAAATAATAATTTTGTAAAAACACAATTTTTGAAAAATAGTGCTTTTGATCGTGTCTCTAGAATATGTGAGAATGATACAAAATTATCACCCTGTTTGGATCTATTTTACAAAAATGGCCAGCTAAGTACACATTACCCCTTAATGTTGTCTCTTTGTAAGCGTCAAGCAACACACTTGTCGCTAATTAAAATTATTAATTTTTTAAAGAATTAATTTGATGTGAAAATAGAATCCACTCTGTGATCGTGTGCATAACACTGAAAACAAATCATTAAATTGAAACTAAACACATTAAATGTACATATTAGCATTCAATGGTTATCCATTTAATACTGTTGGACTGTGCGTGGCCTGCTGAATTTTAAACAGTAGTCTGGTTTTAAGCAGGAATGTAATCCAGACAAAACACAGCTCATGTTATGAATGCTTAACAGACATAAGTCAGTTTTCACAGGCTGAAGTTAAAACGAGCAGCTTCAGTATTGATAAATAATAAATCATTAAAGTGAATTCAGCTTTGATCCAAAGAAGTTTTTCAAACAGTAAGTTGCATGTTGAAAACACTACAGGGCAGCGGCATGTCACACTCTTTAAAGCTGTTCATTGTTAAACTATCATGACCTGCCTGTAGAGACACAACAATAACAGATTGAACTTAGGTCAAACATTTGAGTCTCTCGCCTACTCAGAAACGACTTACACAGAGGTCATAGAACGGAAAGATCTCCATTTCTGGAAACACAAATAGTTCAGAAACATGATACCCGCAATAGAAAGTCCCGAAGAACCACTTGCGAACGGAAAATTCCCAGACCCTTCTCAAGACCATGGATGATAGCTTTAACATATTAGGAGGAAGCAGAAAAGCTCTGAGCACAAAAGCATCTGTACCTGAGATTAGCTCGTAGAGGTTGTATTTGTACAAGACATGTTTCTGTTCCTCAAAGTACTGCGGCCCTTCACAGAGGGCCCGACACTCCACATCGGCCCGGTAATACTTAGTCAGAGCCTCTTCGAAGAGCATCACAGACTCTTCATAGTTGCCTTTGTCGTAGAGCTTCACCCCAGCAAAGAAGGCTTTCTGTAAATAGAAAGACAACCTTCATGATGTTGAACCTGGTGTTCTGGTTTTATGGGGTGTTTATGAAGGTTCAAGAGGCTAATGTCATAACACTGCAGTCACTTACCTGGTGTGGGCGGGATTCCCTGTCAATAAAGTCTTCTTCTTTTACACCTTTCTGGGCTTTGTATTGCTCCAGGTCATCTCCCATCTCCACATGCTCAGGGTTGGCCTGGAAATACGTATGAGCAGCAGATGCAGCTTTGTCCAGTTGGCCGAGCTTGTTTTTTTTTTTAAGAAAAACATAACAAAAACATTTAAAAAATGAACTTTGGAGGCCCTCTCTTAACACATTTTTGAGTTTTACAGCCCAAATATTGAGAAATTACGTTGCAAGTATGTCAAAAAGAGTTCTAATTACAAGATCAAGTCAAATAATAATACCATCTTTAGACTCATCATTATCAGATTTAATAGACATTATCAGAATAAATAATAGATCATAGCATAGCCAATTTGGACAAGCATGGAAAATTAATTCTGGTCTGATTTGGTCTTTTCAGCAGGGAAGCTTATTTTGGCCTCTAAAAGGGATTGCAAATTTAAATAAATAAACCAGAGACTTTAAATCATAATTTCAACGAATTCTGCTTTATCCATGAAGGAAAATAAATGCCAAAACAAGTTCACAGAAGCCGTCAGCTGTTATTTTTCGGCCTTTATGAATTGCAGACCTCAATCTGTTCAGCAGATCTTGAATTAGCATCAGTTTCTTTAATCCTGACTAGGAACAACATATTGAGTTGATGATTTGCAGAAGAAAACACATATCAGCAAGAATTGCTTGGATCTTCTGGAGTTTACAACCACAAAACACATCAGAAGGCTATCAGCATCAAGACCAAACTGATTACAAATTTATTACAACCGAATACCAAAGCTTGTTCTCAACAAAACGTCCTTA
>JAUYWG010000060.1:8886600-8914088 GCA_034779775.1 Enteromius afrohamiltoni | reverse complement strand
AGTTTATATCACATAATTCTGACTTTATATCTCACAATTAATGTACAAGCTACAGTAACATACGTTAATAACTGAGCTGATTCAGGGCCTTTTGTTGTAGACTTTGGCTTAATTAGCATGACTGAATATAATATCTAAACAAAGACCTGAGTCACTGACCATGCTGCCAGTGAGTCCTGTGAAGATACATTTTATTACTTCAACAGATGGTTTTACAGCTGAGACGCTCATTTCACACACACTTACACACTAATCCACAGTGCTGGCTTTACCAGATATTCTCAGCAAACCCATTAAATCAAAAATTTAGTATGCGTAAAAACGATTTTCCCTTCATTTTATGTCAAACGGATACACCCCCACAGACAAACAGAGCGCACCACTTTGAAAAAAGTCAAAAGACATCAACTAGTATTTTGTTCCTAACAGCGTAAACAGCCCTCAAGCTAACATTTGGACCTTTTGGGTAAATATTTTCCAGAGAGAGCACCTGTGACCCTCATAACTGCTCTTTAATATACACCACCAGTTTTTTCCCCATGCATCTCCAGCCAGAGTTTACAAACCATTTACTCACTGGCTGTAAAAAAGAAAAACATCCCGTTTGATGTGGGATAAAATCATAGCCAAGACCTGCTCCATTTATGCTTTTTTGTTGTTTTTTTTAGTTGAAGAAGGCAAAGAATGTCAACAACATGTTAATAAAACGGTTCTGACAAAACCATGTTGTTTGGTAGAGATCAACTACAAACATTCAGAGCTTCTAACAAAGTTTTTAGGTGTTAACAAAAAAATAAAAAATAAAATCTTTTTTTGTGCTTTTCATGGATAAAGTAAAGTACACTAAAATCTATTAAATGTATTTATCCATATAGAAGACGCATTCATCAAGTGCTTGTATCAATAACATATAGAACTTAATCTTGTCCATCACGTAGCAAACAAAGACTTATTATTTAATGTGTAATCTAAGCATAAGCTAATATTTAAGAAATAATCAAGCAGAACAATTCAACTGAGCTGTATATTGACTGAAGCAGTGATATTGACTTCAAGTTGAAAGCCTGGCCCTGGTTTCACTCAACACTAAGCAATAGGGAAACAACAAGAATCTGTGCAAATGCAATAAACTCCCATTACTAAACTCCCATCCAGTGTGTTTACAAGTGGAGTTACTTTAGATAGCCGTGTCGGGTTTTTACACTTTACTTCCAAACATTTCAAATTTAGTACATATATCCAGCAAAATTAACCTAGTAATGATAATAAGGAGTATAGTTGGAGTTACGTCCAACAAATCCAGCTTTACAAACCATAACCTGTGTCACCAGTATGACAAAATTACCTCTGTAGTAACATTATCAAGAGATTTTGAGATATTTTTGCCCAAACTAAAAGACGAACTGAGCAATTGTATCCCACAGTCACCAAAAGACCACATTCTCTTCCACTAACAAGTCTCAACTAACCCACTTTGTCCATCAAAACACAACCTATGTGTTCCAAGTATTCTATGGTGACCTGTCTTTCTTCATGGCAGTTAAACCTCAAAGTCAAGCGGCTGTGGGCCACGTACAACACGTGCTGTGGAAAACAGCCTGGGCTTGTGGGAATCCTGGGGATGATGTCATCTGTCTGGGGCGTGGCCTCTTCACACTTCCATTGGTGCCAACACACTAGCCCTTTTCACTGTGCCCGGGCCACGCCCACTCAACACACATGTTGGTTTAATAATGTAATGTCTGAGGAATGTCTTTAAAGCAGAATGGAACAGACAGCCTCTTTCATTAGTGCAAAGACATGGGATAGCTGGAAAAAGTAAAAATAGGTCTACGATAATCCAGCTACTGTATGCTACCACTGTATGGGAGTCTGTGTACGTGGGGTTTGGTTTTCAAATGGTTTCTCTGGCTGTTTCTTGTTTAGATGAGGTGTTCGAATGTAGTTGATTCGTTTGTGCATAATTAGGTTGGAAATCAAAAGAGTAGAAGTTAGATTAAAGGTCAAGACTGGTCAGGTTTGGTAAACAATAACTAAGAGGAAACTCTCAGACTGCCATAAAAGCCATAAGTAAAAAGCACAGGCCACTCGTCAACACTTGTTTATCTCAGCCACATCGCAACACGTTTCAGAAGCTTCCCTACGTGCTTCTTTCCATAAGCTTCGTTCAGACTGTCAGCCCGAATCTGATTTTTTCGACCAAATCCGATTATATTTAGACAACCTAGGAAATATGTACCACTTCACACATTTCAGCAAAACTGAAAAAATGTTGATTTATTCATTTAAGTTCATGTTCGAATGAGTTTTTTTAAGTTCAGTAGGTTTACTCTGTAGCTCATTTGATATGGTGTGTAGAATGGTTCAAAAAAACAGCTCAAACCAGTGCAAGGAAGTAAAAATAGCATGGCTCCATCAGCGTAAACATTTTTACATTACTTTACATTACTAATTATTATCGGGTAGGTTTGGGATTGGTGTAGGGGATATTTCCAGCAAGATAGAGCATTTACTTTAGCAACACTCACTGGATATTACAATCCTGAACGGCCACAAAACATACCTCAAGCAGCCTTATAAAAACACTGCAATATGTACCTGTTTTAGCGCCACTCTCTGGACATTTTACTTTGAAACTGCGGTGAAATGTTCAGTAAGGTACATAATTACGGGGTTGCAGAAACGTATGTACAGGCATATATTTCCTGGGTTGTATTTAGATAATACTACATGACTATATAAACTACATCGGATTTGTAGAAATTTGTAGTTTCGAGCTACATTCGTATGTGGTTTGGAATCCTATTCAAATCGCATTTCTGGAAATCTGATTGCTCAGATCGGGCTCAGCATAGCTTTTTCACACTATGTAAAACGTAAACATGTCAGACTTTTTTGTAGAAAAACAAGCTTGTGTCATTGCAAGAGGGAAAAAAATGACGTTTTAGTTTGGTTAATGAAAATGGCGTAATTTCACAATTGTTTTTTAATGGAATAACGCAAAAGTTGTGTCTGTAATGAAAACGCAGCTGCTGTCATGCAGAATTTAGTTCCAACCCAAATTAAACACTCTTGAATTCTCTTGAACTCACTAGAAACTTGGTTGGAGCTTGGACACCATCGTTTTGGAAGCTTCTTGTCTCTATCCTCCATTTGGATAGAGTTTACCTCTCTCAAGGTAAGTTTACTTTTCTCAAAGCTTGCCATTTCCTTTCACTTCCCCACTTCTAGCAATCCCATTAAAGTTTTAAAAAGCCCATAAAAATAGTAACAGCTCTATAACTCATGTCAAGTCATTTTCCAAAATCTTCCAAGCTTCCCTTGTCTCCTGCATCAGGAGAGACTGTTTTGTTTTACGGTTTGACGTAAAACTTGAGAAGAAACCCTCTTGAAACATCATTCAGCTTTCGCTTGTTTTTATCCCCACCACTATTTGGTCCAAAAATGTGATAAATGCACACAGTTAATAGTCCTCAGCATCTTCTGTTCCAGCACTCCGTGGGATCTTTTGGCCCAGAGCGGAGGGTGAGTCAGCCCTCCCTTCACATCCTCCACATTCCTGCAGAGCCCTTGGCCTGAGAGAGGGCAGCCCCCTCGGATCATCGCTCCCGGACTCACGCTGGCTTCTTAATGACCAGACTCCCCACCGAGGAGAGCAACATTTGATCAAAAAACAACCTAATTTATCTCTTGTTCAAATATGAGCCTGATGTGAACTTACATTCACCCATGTCCTTGTTACGAGCTGAATGGAGCTAAAGTTGTATCCAATATACATCACAAAGAACTTTTTTTCTGTTGTTTACGAACGAGTTCCTCTAGAGGTCAAAGAGCCTATTACAGCTCTTGTTCCAATGAGGCATATCAGTTCTGCTAGTGGGCCATTTAAACGTATATGGATTGGAAACCACTGAATAAAAGATTTTAAAAAAGCTTATTGTGACTTTTTATCTCACGATTCAGATTTTTTTTTCTTCTCAGAATTGCGAGATATAAAGTCACAATTGCGAGTTGCAAAGTCCAGTTTTGAGCAGAATAAAAGACTGATATGTTTTCAGAACTGCAAGTTTATATCTCGCAATTCTGACTTCATATCTCGCAACTCTGAGAAAAAAAACGTAAAAATTGCTAGATAAAAATTTGCAATAGTATATATAGATTTTTTATTCAGTGACGGGCTTCCATAGGGATGGGGGTGCTGCAGTAAAGAGTTAAATCTAAAGCAGGCCTGGACTTTGTTCACTTACAACAGAGCTTTATAACGGAGGCACTGGTATTACAGTTCCTTCACAATGCTGCCTTTCATTCTCCCACGAAAAATCCAACACCCTCCATTTTCCACCCTGGAGGTCTGCACACTGTATTTCGTCATGTTAGAGATGCCCATCTGCATCTGTAGCTCTATACTGAGTGGAGGAAGCTAAGCAAAGGCTACTGTATTGGCTCTGTCAGGTGTGAATGTTCCTGAACTGCCCTGAACGGAGCCATGTCGATCTCAGTGCCAAGTGCTGAATGATTTGTCCTCTTTGATTGAAAATTTTGTAACACGAAGTCAAAGTAAACCCTAAGTATTGGGGTTTCTAATTCTAAGACATATTTTTTTCCCATGTTTCAATGTTTGACAAGATAAATTCTTTTGGGAGTTGTCAGTGTTATTTAAAGTTTGCGTGCTTTGAAGATTTTCATGAAGCAACATAAACATCCTGTAAGCTTAGTAAGTCTGCTTGATGTTTGTAGAGTTAAGATCTGATTCAACTTCCCATGCAATAAATATTATGGGCGCAACTTTCCGGTGACAAATGATTTGCTTGTCTGTGTTGAACGTAAAACTTATTTGTGAAGCAACAGGTAAAGGTAGGTAAATAGGTAGCTTGACCTGTTAATGTTTGTTAATTCATGTATATTTTAACAAGCAATTACTAATGAAACAACTGAAACATTTAGAAGGCCTAATTTCAACAATAATCCACATCCTGCATATTTAATAGGGTCAAATAAAAGGTTTGTAAAAAAAGTCTAGTGTTATGAGGTTTGGAAAACCTATTTATGTGTTTTTATAGCTACGTTTGCACAGACCAACACTGAATGCACCAAAAGTGGGCCAAGTGTGGCTTCTCGTTTCAGATCACAGCATGAGGCAGGTTAATTGACCCTGGGAGACCGCTGAGGAGGTGCAGGGCCTGTTATCATTGGAGTAATAGAGTGCTTGAGTTTTGACAGTAGCCTGGCTAGCAGCACTACTGGCAGTTCGCTGCGGAGAATGCGCCAAGTGGAAGCCCCCTTCAGCCCGGGAGCCGCCAGGAGCATTTTCCCCCTGAGACCCATCCTGGCCCCCCCACTGAAGAAAACACCCGCTCTACTTCAACAAATGGGAATAAACTGCTTTCTTGGGGGTGTTCGGGGAGGTGACCTCTTTCTGAGATGAGACGAGTGTTTTATTAAACTCTGCTGACTGTTATTAATTCGTTTTTGTATTTTTATTTTAGGGAGGTACTGCTGGAAAGAACATTTGTTTTTTGAATTTTAGTTACTGTGCAAAGTTTCTGACCAAGAGGAAGATCAATCAAATCAATGGATCGTTAAAGTTACGAACATACAATAAATTCGAAACAACTAAATTTCAGTAAAAACATACTTGGTTGTTAACAAGAAGTGGTTGTTAACACATTGTTAGCATGTTCTGAGCGGTTTCTAGAAGATTGTTAAACAATACTTACATCTTGAAGGTCGAAGGGTCGATGTAGCCACAACTCCTGCCTGATTTCACACCCACTTGGAAAACATACTGATTTACGACCGATGACAAGAGGTTTATTTAATAACGCTTTGGCCGAGGAGGTGTTTCCGCACCAAATCATCTGCACATAAACCTAAGCCAAACACTGCGTATTACTAGGTACATGGCTGATGCAAAGCACAAACTTCAGGCAATTTAGTTTTTTTGGAGTATTTGGAGTAGCGCACCATAGGATGAAAACACCACCAAAAGCAAACTTTGATCTTATAATGTCTTTCTGAGACCAAAATGTGACAAAATAATAGGCTGTATAATGCAACAGTTCCTAAAACGGCTAACCACAAATTAAACATAAAATGTATAATGCATTTTTAAAATCGTATTCAATTAAGAAAAACACAGTACTTCCCCTTGCCTGTTACATCGTATTTGTTAAATAGGTGTCCTAAACTGAAATATGGAATTTTTTGAAAAAATATGGAAATTATTTGCAGTTAACCAACTAGACACCATATAGATCTACTCCCAACTGAGTCAAAAGCTAAGCTAAGAATTACTGCATAATAACAAAACAAGAGATTTTTAAATCATTGTGCAGTTTTAATGTCAAAACATTAAAAGATAACGAATAAGCTGGCTAATGCCGTTTATGTACATAAATAGTCTTGTAAAACTGACAATATAATGTAGTCTACAAGAGATTTTTTTTAGATACTGTCTAGTTTTAGCGTCAAAACATAAAAAGATTAAATAGCATTTACGTTGCAAGAAAATAAGGTAACATGCGCAAATTGTTCCCCTTTCCTTAAAGGGTTAGTTCACCTAAAAATTAAGATTATGTCATTAATTACTCACCCTCATGTTGTTTCAAACCCAAGACCTTCATTCATCTTCTGAACACAAATTAAGATATCTTTGATGAAAACATCGGTAAACTGTCCATGTGACATCGGTGCCTCAACCTCAGTTTTGCGATGCTACGAGAATACAATATATAAAACCAAAATAAAAACAAAATTTTTTGTGACTTACGTCTTCGCCATTTTAGAGTATCTAAGCGCACCGCGTATGCAAGCTTTAATGTATTTGACGTAATCAGCCTTGTTTACATTCGGGTGACAGCACGCAAATGTGCGTAATCTGCCGCTATTTGCGCCTAGATGAAAGCGCACACTAGCTCAGCAGCGTAAAAGTCATGGGAAAAGAATGGTTGGGTATATGACGTTGTTTTCTTTGCACAAAAAAAAAGTATTTTTTCTAGCGTCACGATACGGAAGTTGATCCGCTGATGTCACATGGATTGTTTTTGCTACGTTTCTGGGATCATTTCAGTTGTGTAGCTGTCTATGGAGGGACACTTAGCTCTCTGATAAAAAAACATGTTTTGTGTTCCGAAGATGAACAAAGGTTTTATGGGTTTGGAACGACGCGAGGGTGAGTAATTAATGAAAATGAACCTTTTAATTGAAAAAGCAATGTTCAAAGCATTCACATGACCTTTCCACAATGGTGGCTGCAAAATCCAAACAAGCCACAGGAGATCTGACATGATTTCCAAATACAGATTTCCACTCAGCTTTGAGAGAGATGGGAAAATGAGCAGAAACAGCGAAAAAAGAACTGCTCTCCTGACCTCTACACTGCCAGAAATGGGTCAGATCAAAGGGCGCATGTTAAATTTGGCCTGCCGTGTATTTATGAGAGGCGAAGGACATGATAATGGAAGGACCGAGCCCAAGGGGGGCAGTCGAAACACAACAGGTCATCTCTGATTACACTGTGTGAGTCAGTAGTTCAGGGGTCCTGAACCCGCTGGGTGGTGACCTCACTGGCAGGCAGCCCAAGCCGAGGCCACGAGTCTATAGTTGTCAGGAATCCAGTGACGTTTGATCTGGGATAGTTGCAAAAAAGGTCAAAGTTTACGCCCGGCAGGATCTGACATACTACTCTTGCAAAAACAATTGCAGAAAGACAATTGCACTGACCACCCGGACTGCAGCAAAGGATCAAAACAGCCCATTTTCCAAATAATTCTTTCAATGCATTTTAGATGCCTTCATTCTTTGTGTTTACAAGTGTACTCTTAAAAACGATTCATATTCTGAGATTTTTTTTTTTTAAATTAAGACTAAAAAGAGGCTTTAATTATTTGTTAAGATTATCATAACAAACAAAAATGTCATACACTTCTGTTGGCAGCAGAGTTTATTTTCGGCAATAATCCAAAAGTCAATGGAAAAATCCTACAAGGAATACGACTGACGATAACTTCAAGGTTGGCCTGCAAAAATAAGTCATCAATGCAAAGCTCTACTAATCTTTAAAGGATTAGATCCATTCCAGAGTAAAAATTTCCTGATGTTCATGTCCTTTATTCTTCAGTGGAAATGAAATTAAGGTTTTTGAGTAAAACATTCCAGAATTTTTCTTCATATGAAACAGCGATTGAAGAAAGAAAGACATGAACATCTTGGATAAAAACCGAGTAAATTACCATAAAATATATATTCTATAATTGCCAATAAAGCCTACAAACAAAGATTGCAATGCGCCACTGCTGTTTGTGGGTAGGTTAGATGCAACATGCAACAAGTGGCTCATTATTCAGCTTCAAGTCCATGGAAACAAACTCAAGTGGAAAACATCTTGATACAACATACAACAATTTGTGTCCTGGATCATTATTCATCATGCTAAAAATATATGCTAATGCTAATGAGGGCTTCACAGAGCTCACTTTCAAAAATCATTGTTTACTGCCGTTCACCACCTTAAAAGTGACTCATTTTCATGTCCTTCAGCAACAGACCTAGAATAACTGACAAATCAAATCAAAGCTGAATCCAGGCGATGACGAAGCCACATAAGGAACATATATAGGCTATTCTCAGCTAATGCTTGATGTACAAAACATGATGCCAGATATCACTTTTGCCTTTGTTTTGTTTTGACATATGCTATTTATCAGTTCTAAAATCTTTATGATGTATATTATGCAATGTGACTTCCCTCATTACACAAGGCCA
The DNA here is from genome assembly GCA_034779775.1 of Enteromius afrohamiltoni. Taxonomy (NCBI): domain Eukaryota; kingdom Metazoa; phylum Chordata; class Actinopteri; order Cypriniformes; family Cyprinidae; genus Enteromius; species Enteromius afrohamiltoni. The sequence goes on along the minus strand of JAUYWG010000060.1, from coordinate 8,905,325 downwards.
TTTGTCTCACTCTTCAATCGCTTGTTTCACACAAGCTAACACTTACCAAGAAGCCCAAAAGAGAATTATCCGTTTCATGTAGTACATTTGGTTTTCGTTCTGCAGTTCATGAAAAGCAGATCTGCTCTGTTGGTCTTCGATTTCGGAGTGCAAATGAAGATTTAGCACACTAACATCAGAAACCACAGCAGGTTTTGTTGTGGCTAAAAGGCCTTCTGGTTCCGTCATTAAAAGTCTCTTCTGTTCAAGTGGTGCTTTGTTGAGACTGTAAATTTGACTGAGTTCGAGTTAGTTTAAGGCCACGAGGACTTAATTAAAATACATTCTACTTTTGCTTGAAAGAGGGGATGTTTTTTTCACTGCGCCAAAGTAAACTTTGTTAACCTGAAGCAGCCTTGGTTGCATGATGATGCAAAGCATGTGATTTTTAACAGATGCTTAAGAGCACTGAGCAGACCGAGGCTGGATGATAAAAAAGACATTACTTTTCATCGTGAAATTCCAGATGTAATTGCATTTTTAAACATGTTAACGTCTTTTCCGTGTAGCGACAGAAAAAACAAACTTGCGAAGTAAGTTTGAGCTCAAAATGATCTCAGTTGCACCTGGTTTGCTCAAAGCGTTTCCGACTCTATCTCTAACCAGGAAGGAAGGATAAATAAAGCTAATACTAAGTTATAAAAAGAGCCTTAAATGTCGCTCTTTTCTGTGTATCTCCCCAGAGCCCTGTAAATCAAATAAGCTTGAATTGCTGAAAAAAGTAATGTGCTTGTCTACCCTGACTCTGAAACCAGACCTCACAGTTATTTTGGTTTAATTGGTAAATTTGTTGAGAAAACATATCTCCGGTTTAGATATTTATGTACTAGGAGGACCAACTTCATTATCTCAGCACACAGTATAGTTGGACAACGAGGGTCAGGGCTTAAAACGTCTGTCCAAATAAACATCCCACGACATTCTTTACTTACACAGTGGTGCGCTATAAAGTGGGATGGCATCTGGCAGCAGAGGGTTTACAATTACGCATCTGTTTAATGTAAAGCAGCATTCCTTTTGTTACCATTAAAAGAAACTGCAGTTGGACTTTACACATCTGTCCCATTCAGAAAAGTTTAATTATATAGTGGCTAAACATTCCAGATTCCAGATTCCAAAGCCCTTGATTATTAAAATGCTGATGTCAATTGTGGGTTGACTCCAAGTCGGTAAACTTCAACTGTAAATAACTCTCTGGATCTAAAATGGGGCTCTGAGTAGGTCTGCAGGAGTAACACACCTTTAGAAAACAACACTGAGGTGTTGGCTTACACCCTTGATGGTTTTAAAGTATATATAAAAAGTATTCGGAGCTAGAGGATTTTCCACTTGACTAAAACTATGCAAAATAGTTCTAATAAAAGCCTAAACGCATATGTGCCCAAGTGAAAACATTGGCAAGGGTAGCCGGTGTCTATTTATAATTTCAGTTAAGAGCTTGTGGTTTTACCAGTGGCAAATGCTGATGAAAGAGCTGCTTTCATGAGCAGAACAAGCCCTGAGAAAAGCCACGGCCTGGTATCATTTATTCATTTTCTAAGCCGCAATCTTATTTACTAAAATGAACTGGTAAAATAAAACAAGACTTGGATTTCCTGAAGGAAATAGGTGCTCTAAAGGAAATAAAGTGCTCCAGGATCTAGTGATCTGCCTACATTTTTTGTCATTATAGACATGCACACAAGGCGAAGTTTGTTCCAAATTGTATAAATTCGTGAAGAATTTTAAACCTTGTAAAATATGTACAAAGCGCCTTGAGATGGGGTTGGTTGATTTTGTACAGGACGTAGTAAGTATGATTAAGTACTGATAAAGTTACCAAATATTGGACCATATTTTATTATATCAATGATTAAAGTATTTTGTTTTTAGCTTAGCAACATGTTAACATCTACTAGAATCAAATTGATATGAACCGTTGCTTTGCATTTTTGCATCATTACAAGACCTTTACAGGAGACTATTAGAAAATGCTAACATTTAGGAGTGTGTCAAGTAGGGTTGGGTCGATAGACGATGCCATCGTCCATCGCTGATGGCTGATAGACATTACGATGTTGGCATCGCCCAACCCTAGTGTCAAGCAAACATTTCAAACGTACTGTGACCACAAGCATAAGATTAAAATAGTCATAGAGAACTGTTATCTCTCTCTTGTGCCTCTAAAACATTGCACCCAAAAACAGTTCTCCCAGAACAGCGAGTCTAATGGTTCTACCAGACCTGCATTCAGTCTAGACTTAAGTGAGTGTGACAGTGGATGCAACCCAAATGCTTTCCAGCTTCACACACTTTAACTGGAAACACAATGCATGCTCTCAACGATCTCTGGGAGACTCGCGATCAAACATTGGTCCTACTCAAGTCTGTTGGCAAACAATGAGAGAGCACATGTCTGTGGTTACAGACCAGCATGCATTTACATCATCCCCCACCAATTTCTGACAGCAAGGTATGATCTAGACCAAAAAGTGCAGGCGGTCCTATGCTATTTGCTTTCTGGCCAGTTACACAGGAAAGACTTAAGTACATGCTGGGCTTTCTACACAGGTGTAGCTTTAAGTAAGAGCATGTTCAATCCTCAAACTCTGCAGTAATAAATAAAAAAACGACCCCTTGGCTTCATTCCATGATGATGAATCATGATGCTGATTCTGTGACGTTGCCCTTTGGGGCTGTAAAACAAGTAGCTGCTGGAGCCAATAATCTGTAAGCAATAATAGAAAACGGAAAACCATGCTACGTAGCATCATGATTCAATATAGATGTCTCGGACGGGAGTAATGTACCATATGTCCTAAGAGTTTTGAGACTCACTCAAGTGTTTTTGTTAGTGGGCCGAGCAGGAACTACTCAAACTTGACCTTAGACAAAATAATGCATTAAAGTGCATCTAAAGTTATCCCTTTACAATGATAACCATCTTTAAACATGGACTCTATTAGCAGGTATAGAAAACACAGGATGTCTGTATTCTTGAAATAGCAAAAATAAGCATAATAAGTACAGTACACCCAGTTACGCTCCTTGGCACCAAGGCAAGCCCACCCGGAGGCCTGGTCAGTGGGTTAATTAACTTGAAGAAAAAGCCAAGAGTGACGCAAGGGCAGATGGCATGTCATCACCGGTATAATTAGTATGATATTATATGCCATTATGACCTCAACATTGAAGTGATTCTTAATATCGAAGCACAGCCACAAGCAACATTGTGGCTGCGACAGTAGAAGAATGGAATGATTGGCAAACTTAGTCAGGATGGTTAAACTTGACTGATTGTGTGGTTGAAAGAGGGATATAATACAGTTATTTCTGGATTGTGAGATCACCCTCATAAGCCATGATGTAGGATCTTACTGATTGGTCTAGCTAATATGGAAAAAAGTCCATGTCATCCATGTAGTTCTGGTTGCAAACTCTTGAAATGTCCTCATTGAACTCAAAAGACCTGACCTAGAAATACAATAAATCCCTCAACTCTCTTACAAGTTTTAAGAGATGTTGTCCAGGGAAAAGCTGTTTTGAATGTTTGCACACTTAAGCTCACACCTTTGGTGTACGCATTAACGACTGCTAAAGCAAGCACTTCTCCCCCTAAATCATCACTTGGGAGTGCTTTAAGATTCTAAAGGGTTCAGAGTGCAGGGCTGCCAATGCGTGGGAAGTGCAGGTGGGAGTATTGAGTTACCCTCTCAACTTAGACAAAAGCACATCCGTTATCGAACAATCCCATGTCACACACCTCTTAAAAGATCTAGTTGCCAACATACCCCAAGTCAGAAAGTTGACCAAGTCAGACATTAGGAATTGGGAGTTGTCATGCACATGGCATGGCAAGGAGAGGATTTCCCTAACCTTTCACGTAACGTCAAATGTCATACTTAAGTACCATCCAAGCGGCTGGAACGAGACCTGAGAGTATAGAGAAAGGGTGACGGGTAGCTTTAGGAATGAAATAATTGGCCTGTGGAATTGAGAGGAAACTAGATAGGACACATTGTAAAGCTTGGGAAACATGCAGGAAAAACATTAGTGAGGTAATGGCTGATGTTCCCAGTAGGGCAATTGCAGCAGGGTGTACTTAATTACAGTGCAGGTGACAGCTGAATACTTGACGTCAAATTCTTTGACTTTCACTAGCACTCCAAACGGTAAGTCAAAGTAAGCTATAGTTACAGGCTGACATAATACCTGGCTTCTGTGGAAGGCCAGGGGCAGCGGTAATTGTTTTAAAAGCACATTTCCATGTACTTCCCTGTCAGTTTTTTGGATGAGATTTAAAGGAATAGTTCAAAGAGAAAGGGACCAAAAAGGGACCTGTTCTGTGTATTTCATATTTGCCAAATTTGAAGTTGATGAGAATCAATCAAGAAATCGACGAAAATTACATTTGAGAGCAACGGTGGACATGAACGGTAGCTTTACAAAACGTGGACTATAGCGTATGAATAAAGTTAAAGGCAAATATAAAAGGTTTTTTATGGACAACTACTGAAACTTTAGCCTGTCCCAAACCTGTAGTGCTTTGCAGGAGGGCTTTCTCAAACATGTCAAATCTCATTGAGACACCAGAATTTGAGGCCATGGGAGCCTTGGCGAAGTCAAGCTAAAGGACTCTTGGATTCTGGTGTGTGTTTCCAACTGTCAGTACAAAGATTAAAAAGACACCTAAGCATTCAACTTGATTTGAAACCCTCAGTGGTTATGTTACAAAGTGTGGAAATTCACAGAAATGGTCTTCGGAGAAGCAACCAAACCAAAGCAGGAAATGGGATACTAATACCTTCAGGTGCTGCGGGTTGTGATATGTCTTGCAGAAAACGAGTGATAGAGAACTTCATATCTATGTTTGAGCAAATAGAACCCATAGTTCCCATTAACGGGATAAGCACATACATCTCTAACATCCTTTTTCTGAAAGAACTAATTAAAAATGTCCGGCGTTTGCAGTGTTGTAAATATATAACCAGCTGGTTATATATTTATATATTTACTGGAGTATTAGGAGAATAAAACTCCAAAAACCAAAGCAGTCTGGTAATTTCATACGCACACTCCATCTCTTTAATCGATGCCACATGCCCCACTCAATCAGTGGACACACTTGAGGCACATGTGACCCATGAACCTCCGGCAAAGTTCATGTGTGTTCCTCTAGGCCTCTAGTACAGAGCAAATTTAATCAACGCAGATATATTCAGAGACACCACGCAGAGCTCCCAACTACTCATTAAAATCTTTATTTGTGTCACCGTAGGCTTAGTAAATGTCATCTTTGGATCAGAACAGGATACACCAAATATTCACGGATATCAAGCCAATATCCAGGTCCTGTGTGGAGCGGCAAGACTTTATGAACAGTGTACACACCTTTAAATGCCAACTGATTGTGCTCTGGAAGACTGTTCCAGATGCTTTTGACCCATAGTAAAGCCCCACAATTTCAAACAGCTGCAGATGTCTCAGACACACGTGCCAATGTATTGCCTACGATAATGACATTGGAACCACAAAGACCAATGTGATTTAAATTTACCCTGCTTGATATAATAATCAAGCGAACTTTGCCAATCAAAAACAGATTCATAAACGATGCTTCCTGCTCCGGATTTTGCACCACGCTTCACGTCTGTGTCATCAATCATCGTAATCATTAGGAACCAGAATCTGACATGGTATCAGCGATTTGCTTTGAAATGAAAGACAAACTCATTATTCTCTCTAAATGCTCAAATGAGAAACACCGACTGAAGAAGTGAGCGGATGATTCGTCTTAAAAGACAAGTTCCAGGTTCGAAACAAGTTCGACAGCAGCTGCAACCACATCTGTACAGTAATTCTGACTAAAGATCGTGTTTACAGTAAAGCGCTAAACACACTGCACGGTTTCCAGCTGTTTTTTCTCAAGCACATGTAACAACAATAACTGCTAAAGTTTAATTAAGCAGTTTTTTGTTTACCACTAGCGCCCGGTGATGTTTTATTCTTCTATAGCAACTTGTGTTGTATCGTATGAGTCATTATCGTACAATCTGCAAAGTTGTTTTGATTAAAGATGTACATGCAGTGGTCTTGTAGGTTTGCTGAAATCATGCAGTGTGTTTTGGATACAGTTGGATGAGCACAATGCTCACTGATGTTTTGATGAAGTGCCTGCTGTTTCTACTGCTAGGTACCGTAGATATATGTTTTAATGGACCAAAAGTTGTAGATATAACCTGCATCTCAATACTGTGCCATGTCAAAAAGCCCCTATTATAGATTCTACAGTAGATTCTGTGTGTGAAGATTTAACATTGAAGAGCATTCAAGAGTAGCCAAGTGAAATCAAAATAAACAAACGAAAAAAAAAACTTTCCATTGGTTTATTGCAAACGAGTGACTTCAAAAGCCAAATTCTTGGAAATTTCAGTTGGGAAACGTTCTGTTCTGTTCATGTCAGAGCTGAGGAAAGCAATGATTAAAGAGATGTTGAGCACACCCATGACAAGAACGTACAAGAAAATGAACAACATGCAAATACCAATTGGGCTTTTCCATATTGAAGCCTGGAAAAGTAAATGACATGAGAATTGAGTCTTTAGGGCAGTTCATTAAGTAACACGGGACAGGACCTGAGCTTCCACAGTTCACGAATCACACTTACTTCAGTTTCCGCAGTTTAGTGGTGGACGTCACAGGGTCTGTGAATGGAAGCCCTGTTTCTTCCACTACTGAACCAGCAGGCTAGAATGTGGCTTCCAGCAATTATACACATGAGTCACGTCCTGCAGGAGCCTGAGCCTTCACATCATCCTGACGATTAGCCGACTTCATCATCTCAGCAGACATGCTGAGACTACACACTGTCTGTGTTTAAAGTTGGTCTACCACAAGTGTAGGAGCATGTACTTTCAGTTGCTAAATGATACCAAACCCCCAATGATTTTCACATGTACTCTGCATGCTTACACTTCACCAAGACAACCAAAATATGTGCTCATAAATATACAAATATGCAAAACATATATATATATATTACATCCTGAACCAACTTTTTCTTTCCATAAAAGGTCAAATTATCTGATTTTATATTTTATAAGAGGCTTTCTGACCTTCGCATACAGTCATGAGGGACAGCGGGTGTCCTCTTCATGACATCATTCCCCATTTACGTTTTTACCCATCACCAATAAGTACAAAGTTGTGCTTCTCCTAACATGCACCACCAACATGAAATGAAGATACAATGAAACAACACTCAGCAGTGACACGTCCAACTTTCCAGGAAAGCACTCCGACACGTTCCAGCGCTGGAGAGACTAATGGGGTTTATTTATGTAGCGAACCTGAGACCTCCTTAGCTTTTAGTCAAATCCCCGACGATTACATACATGAGAGAGTGAAAGTGCAGGGCAAAGTGATTAGAAGACCAATAATCTCTCCAGTATAACCATTCGCCAACAATGGAGCAGTGTACTTTACCCCACTCCCCGTACAACTGACCTTCAGAAGAGGTCTGACTGAAATCAGGCCTCCCCATTGGGCCGTCTAAAGATCCTAAGTTCATACTGAGCAGTAAACTGAAGCAGGAAAATGAAAGAACGTACATTTCAACCAAGAGAAGAACTTCAATAAACCATTCCCAAGACTTACTGCATAAGCAGATAGTGTCAGTAAAACGAGCAATGAAAATCTCATCATCTGGCAAAAAACTGGGCAGTGACTTGAACAGGATTATGTTTGTGTCCAAAAAACGACATGACTGATTGTTCTTCCGTGTTCACATGTGCATCTGACATCCAACCCTCCTTCCAATAGTGCTCTACATCCCTATATGAAAGCACACTAACATGCCGCTCAGTTGTTGACACCAATGCGGGCAGTGATTTACTGTAGAGGTGTCCTGTTACAGACAGATGCAGACATGCAGTGGAGTTTCGTCCCGGTCATAGCAAGGTTCTGGAAAACAAGGCAATCTATGCTTGTCATTTATGAAAGGGGCAGTGAAGACGTGCTGTAGATGAGAAAATGAAAGAGATGAAACAATGAAAAGAAGAAAAGAAAAAAAAAAAGTAAAAAACTTGTGTAGCAGATTATTTTTTTTATTTCATTGCTGTGGAATAAAATACTGCGAGTATTAAAAAGACACATGTAAATAATGCATACTTAACTTGCCATGATATATTTAGTGCAAATTATACCTATTTTTATGGGTACGTTTTTTTTTCGTTTTGTTTGTAGAATGTTCATGCTGCTCCTTTCTGAGCATGTAAACTTCAAAATAGAGAGAAAAGAGAGAAAAAGAAAGCATCAAAAACAACAAAAAAGTATTCTAAAGTCAAACGGTACGTAGGAAACATTTTGTGTGAGCAATCATAATTTGCACTTGCTACTTGATGACATGTACATACGTATTTCGGGTTAGTTCGATATGAATGCTCTGTCATTAATTACTCACCCTCATGTCGTTCCAAACCCACAAGACCTTCGTCTGAACACAAATTAAGAAATTTTGGATGAAATCTCAGAGCTATCTGACCCTCCATAAACAGCAACACAACTGAAGTGATCCAGAAACATCGGCAAAAAAAGTCCATGTGACATCAGTGCTTCAGCTTCAGCTTTGCCGCGTTACAAGAATAACTTTTTTTTGCCAAAGAAAACAAAAACAACATAATTTACTCAACAATCCTTCTCCAACCGAGTTAACATCTTGCACCATCGCAACACAGTAAACAGTGCTTATTTCATCCATGTGCATGCTTTCCCCCGAACGTAATGTTTACGTAACGTAATTCAGGGGGGGAGAATTCTTGAGTAAATTATTATTTTTGTTTTCTTTGCGCAAAACAAAAGTATTCTGAAGTTGAGCCACTGAAGTCACACGGACTGTTTCATTGATGTATTTAACACGTTTCTGAACCGGCAAACATTTCAAACGTATTGCTGTTTATGGAGGGTCAGATAGCTCTCATATCTCATCAAAAATATAAATATATTAAAAAAATATTCTCGTAAATTTAAAGTTGATCCCCTGATATCACATGGGCTGTTTTACCAATGCTTTTACTACGTTTCTGTTCATTTCAGTTGCGTCGCTGTCAGATAGCTCTCAGATTTCATCAAAAATATCTTTATTTGTTTTCCGAAGAAGAACAAAGGTCTTACGTGTTTGGAACGAAATGAGGGCGAGTAATTATTAACAGAATCAGGGCCTGAAAACATCTCGAAAAACGTTGGCGGTCAGCATGTGCAATAATCGACCCAGTATATGAGAATCTTCATAATGAGGACTGATGTCTGCCAGATACTGCACGCAAGGTTAAGAGGGTTAAAACTGGACGTGGTCTCAAGATAACCGAAGCAGAAAACATTTCCTCTTCACTGACACACGTGCGCCAAAGGCAGCGCTATTACTCTGATGGATTTCCTGCCACTTCTCTACGCAGGCGCTATGGGGGTGCGCTGCAAAAAATCTAGTTTACAGCAAAGGCTGCAAACAAAACGCTTGCTCTAAATATGAATAAACACACTTTAACAGAAACAGAGACCACAGTGGGGCCCTCCTAAATTTCAAGACCACATATTTACCACACTACGCTCTCAGAAAGCCAGCTGTCTTCTTCTAAACATTTGTAATACTAAACACCATTCTTTATAGTCTCTATAGAAGGAAGACATAATTTCATTCAAAAAGAGAAACCAAGACCGATAGAGCAACACTGTTCCAGACTGCAGACAGCCGTCAGAGCAACAGATGTTTGCTTGGCTGCCGCATCCCGTTTTCCACTCTTTCTCAGGTTTTGCCAAAATTCCCCCAAGAGTCTTTTCATTCATCGGCTTTGCCCAACAGCTCTAGGTCTTTCCTGTTGACCCCGCAGGGCTCCTAAAAACCAAGCCTAGCCAGGCTATTCTGTCTTTATGGAGACGCAGGGCCTAAATCAAGAGAGAGATAAAGAGATAAAGTGACTCGTTTTGTATATCAGCGAACTGGAGCTGCATGCTATCTAAACCAAAGACCTGTTGTTTATCTCCAATCTCTGTCGTGTACAAAATTCTGCCTTGAGATCTGGAAAACAAAGGCCCTCGTAAAATGCGCATCTGCTCGACAAAATAGCTCGTGGGGTTTCTTGGAGGCACGCGCAATTCAGTGGTCGTGTTTTCTTCATCGTAATCCCAGGCTGGGTCAGTTGTTGTGCAACGAAATAAGGCAACATGCCCACAACATTCCTGCTGCCCTTTTATCCGCTTAGAGCGGGTCATGCAGAAAATGTTTGGCAGAGGAAGTGCCATGCAGGCTGAGCGTGTTGATGGGCATGAACCGAACCCCACCGGGCGGCTGGGGAAACCTGACACACACACACACACACACACACTCTTTTCAAGCGATGCAGGTGCACTGTTTCAAGTGCTTGCATAGCTAGAATGATGAATCTATTAGCTTATTAAAACATATATGGTGGGTTTTATTATGAGCTATTACTGGATATCTTCTCAATCGCTGTATATTAAAATCGGCAGAGTTGGTGAGGAAGAAAATATATGAATTGTGGACAGAATGTGACGCAATGCTGGCATGGTGGAATTCGCAGGGTTTTTCCATGATGTTATCTGTTCTTGCATTGACTGCATTACAAAAGATTTGGGTTGGGCTTTTTGAGGTTCTGAAAAGAATGAAAGATAATAACAGTGGAAACAGCAGGGACACTAAACTTCTGAGGGACAAATTAAGATGTCGTTTTAGAGACACCATAAAGGGTTTAGGGGGAAAAGAATGTTTCTGTAATTACAAATTAAATTAATAAGAAAAATTAATAATAATTAATCAAAGTGAGAAATACAGTCGTTTTCAATTAACAGTTAGATACAGCTCAATATCAAGATGAAATAAAATATTATAGGATTATTATAAATACTATATAAAATAATTATATAAGTTTTTGTTTACATAATATATATGTATGTATGTTATTTAAGAATTATTATGATATTATATGAATATAAATATATACACGTAATTTAGGGTTGGGCGATGTCGTGATGTGAAACTTCCCGATGGACGACGGCATGGTCGTCGTAGGCGGCGGTTGGAGGGGGGTAACTAAAACACCAAGCCCCGCCCCACGACTGACAAAAATAAAAGTGTGCACGCGAGCAGGTGACAGAGGATTGAGCGCGAATGCTTGAATTGCGCGCGGATGACATATCGAGCGCGCGCAAGGGTTTGAGATGAGCTCGCGGGCCCCGTTTCTGCGCATGTACATCTGTTTTCCTCTCGCGGAAATGATTTTTATTAATGCCATAGATCAAGTACGTTTTCCGCGAACTGGTTGCTGCTGCTGCGCCGGGGCGGAGGATCGTAGAGCACTGGCTCAGAATCGTGATGTCAGCATGTCAGCGTTTTATCGTCTATTGACCCAACCCTAACGTAAATACATTATGTAAATCAACGCTTTTATTTTGGATGAAATCAATCGTGATTAATAATTTGACAGCACTAAAAAATATATTACAATTTAAAACTTTAAAGCAGTATGATGGCATTAAAAAGTAATAGTTTTAAATGATAAATTATTTCAATTATAATTTTTTTTTTCAATGATGAATAATTTAATTTTTAAATTAGAACTTAAAACTTTGTAGAAATATGATGGCATATTTTAATTTAAATTATAAATTAATTAAATAAAAAAATGTAGTAATGTAATGGCATAAAATGATAATAATAATAATTATTATTATTAAAATTTTGTAGTATGCAATATGGTACCACAAAATAACAATAATATGTTGTTGTTGTTATTTAAAACTTTGTTCAAAATTATGACATGGAAAAAATACAATTATTATTCTTAATTTAAAACTTTGCAGCTACATGCTATAAATAATAAAGAATTATTATTTAGTAAATACTCAGTAAATTATATAGTATAGTATAGAATAGTAAATTTCACAGATATAAACTCAAAATAAAGATAAGAATATTTTTTATATATTTTTTTTACATTTTTATTATAAGTTTTTATTGCTGTGTGTAAATAAATAAATTAAGCAGTTTTTTTTTGTTTCAGTTGAAATGTGTTATATCTGCATATAGGCTTAAAATAATCAGAACATGTTGAATAAAAGAATACTTTATTTTGACACCTGCTTCAGTGATTAATTCAGTGCGAGACTCATTGGGTGATTTTTTTTCCCAGATTTAAAAAAAAAAAACATCCAAAGAGCTGTTTGCTATATTTTATGTACGTCTCAGAAAGTTTCAACAGCAAGGTGCGATTTTGCAAAGAAAACAGTGCTTTTGTATCACACCAAACTTCAAAACTCACATTCTGTAAAACATGACATCGTACAAAGACGCACGGTGCAGAAAAGCATTTCCCTGTCTGTCTGTCCCAGCTCACAATGAAAGTCAACCCTCAGTTCCTTTACACGTGACAGATCTCTCCACAATACAAGAACAGGCATCTGATCTTTGATCCTTCTCCGATTGGTCCTTTTGATGCGAAAGGAACCAACCAATGACAGAGCGACAGGGGGCACGACTGCTGGCACAAAACTCACCTTTTCATTACCCCAAACAAGCTGCTGCCTTACCTTTCAGAACAGCAAACACTCTTTAAGAGGAAAACAAAATATTTGCCTAGATAAATGCTGATTGACCGAGGAACACAAACACACAGACTTGTCAATGAAGTAACAGTTGGCGCCTGCGGCCCCTTGGTCCGGGATGAAAAAAGCCTCATTATGCCAGGAATATGACGGGAGAGAGGGCCATGTGGTTAACACATCAGAGAGCAGTGGAATGTTATATATTTTCACAAATATCACCCCATATATACACACATAGACATCTCTTTATGACATCGAGCGAGCAGGAGCGCTGACAGGAATGTGTCTGATCATCAGTAAAACTGTGCCGACTTCATGAAGTCTAAACTACTGCTTTTCTCTCTGTTAATCGCTTTCTGCTCCCGAGTCTCTCGGGACGTCACGCTCTGTTCCCAGCTGTCTGGACTGCTGTCCAAGCACTGTTTTTAACATCATTTTAGGATTTTAAGTTGAAGACTGTTACGACACACAAAACACTCTCCTGAAGAGTCCCCTATAAAGATATTCGTATAAGAGTCCCCTATATACGAATATCAGTCTTCAGCTGAAAAGGTACTTACGCTTAAGCCACCTAAGATGTGTTTGTTTCTTCATGTGAACAGATTTGGAGAAATTTACTTTTACTTGCTCACCGATGGATCATTTGCAGTGAATGGGTGCCGTCAGAACGAGAGTCGAAATAGCTGATAAAAACATCACAGTAATTCGCAAGTAATCCAGATCCATAAATAAACATCTTGTAAATCCAATGTATTTTTACTAGCGAACAAGTCATCTCTTCTGAATCAGGAGAGAAATACGCACAGATCAAAATCATTTCTCAACAATTATGTTGGTGCATTTTGATGTGATAGGACAATGAGAAGGTAACTGGAGTTATTATGAATATGGATTTCGTTTTTTGTTTTTTTTTTAGCCAAAAGTAACATTTTAAAGTTAAAATACTTTAAAGATGGATTGATTTTTTTTTTTTTTTTTACAAATATACAGCTTTTCACTTCATGAGATTAGAGTCAAATGGATTATTGTGATGTTTCTGACGGCACCCATTCACTACAGAGGGTCCACTGGTGAGCAAGTGATGCCTTGCTAAATTTCTCCAAATCTGGTCCCATTAAGAAATAAACTCACCACCTTGGATGACCTAAGGGTGGGGAAATTTCAGCAAATTTTAATTATTGTGAACATTTTCTTTAAAACATCAAAGCTCTGGATGTACAATGTTATCCTGGCAAGCCTATTAAAACCTAAAAGGTATCAACTACCTCACAAGATGACTATGCAAATACAGTAAAAAATATAATATTTTTGGTCTTCAAAAGTCAAAAAAAGGTGTATGTAAGATTATGTTGGGGGAGGACTTAAATACACGTGAATCATCTGGAGGTATGAGACCTGCAAGCGCAAACGTTCTAGAGTTTTCCTCTGCTGCAGTAGCTCTCAGAACTGCGTAACATTTATTTACGAAAAGCTGCGCGTCAAAAGTTTGTGAGCTGCCTCCAACTGCCCGCTTTTGACCAGCGCTGACCAACAAACGCTCGATTTGACATTCGACGTGTTTCGTTCGAAAGCACAACAATTCGAACGTTCGAAGATGCTCAGAAACATTTATGCGCCTCACCGTTCGGAACCTCGCTCTGTGACGTCTATAAAACGTGTACTCACTTTCCTGTAAGCGAGCTGCAGGTAGTTATAGGGGATCCTTCTATTGAAATCTTGAATGACATCCTCGCTGATTTTATGCACGGACTGGGCTCCGATCCTTCCCTCGATGCACTGATTTAAGCAATGCCCTCTGTAGAGGATCACTTCAAATATCCTATCGGTCAGAAAACTGTCAAAGCGATGCTGGTCACTGCATTTCAGCCTGCACTTGATTCTGACCCGGCGCACTTCGGAGAAACTCTTGAGCGCGCTCTCCATGTACCGCACCACATTGCCGTAGTCTCCTTTAGAGAAAGCCTCCACTCCGTTATCATAAAGCAGGTCGAACGGTTCCAGCCTGGCCGATGACAGCAGAAGTGTCTGGAGGACACACGTCAAAAAGCCGTAGATTTTGAGATTCACGTACATCTTCTGAAACTGGTGCGCTCTGCGAGCGGACACGGTCCTGGTGGGTCTTGAGGAAACGAAGGCTTAACTACCGTTGTGAGCTTCAAGGCAGTTTCGTTGTCACTCATAATGAATGACCGATTACTGGGGGACATTTCTGCAATGACTCCCGTCCCTCCCATCCATTCTGTGCTGACTCCTCCCCCACAGCCCACACAAGAAGGAAACGCGCAATTGTTTAACATGACAGCCCCCAGCTGTCTCACGCCTTATTTATCTATTGAACAACAGCATACTGGTGCTTCTGGAAGTTAGAACTTAAAGCAGTAGGCTACTTCAAACACAAAAAGTATTGCCTCTGTTACAGAAAACACTGATTCACAGACACGAAACTTTCTAGCGAGCGCCTTACAAAGCCATCGAAAGCAAACGCCTCCCTCTAGAGGACAGAAATCATACTGCAGCTCTCCCGAAAATCCACAATGTTCAATGAGTGGTAAAGCTTCCCTATTTTTGCAAATATTTTGCAACAGTATGGCGTCTTAGTCTGTTTTAAGCACTGAAAATGAAACAACGGTTTCAATTAAACGACTAAATAATTCCCGCCTAATCTTCACAAAATCCCGCCGCAGAAACAAACCAAGGAAGCTCGACCTCGGTGAGGCCTATATGTGGATTGTTTACAGCCGGGTGAAGATGTCACACCCTACAAACTCGTGAAAACTAAACAGATTTGAGATCATCGATCACGCTAGTAGTAAAAAATAGTAAAGCAATAGCGCCTCAGAGGTCTTGCGGTTGGTTAAACAGAAAACCATGCGGCGGCCTCACCAACCTTTTATTTTACTGTGTGTATAGGGCTGTCAAAGCCATATTTCAGAGTAGCCTAGGTATTTTAAGTGGCAACTTCGATTGAGGTGATTTTCCGGACGCCATTTATAATTTGTGAAAAGAGCAGCTTGGAGATATGACGATTAAGCAGTAACCATTCGAATCGCACGATGGCGCCAGTGAGACAAAGTCTTTCAGCATCGAGGGAAATGAAAACGACATGAAATTAGATCGCTAGAGTTCAGTATATGACTTTATTTCCACGGTTAGAATCAGTTTCACACAGCAGTGTATGTATATATATATGCATATAAATATCAAGGTTACAAAATGTAGTGACATTACTTCCCTGATTATAAGATGACGCATTCAAAGATGCATAAGTGGCTGGTATTAAAATACTCTGATAAAGCATCTCACTCAGCGGTTACAAGCAGGGTTAACATCCAAGGTCACAGCTTAGAACATGCTTCAACTTTAAAAAATACATTGAAATACTAAAAATATCCCCACAATTACTGTAAAGCTATGACTGGGATTTGACATCATCTTCCTTCTTGGACAACTCTGAAGCAATCCCGGCCTTCTTGTTTTCTAGTAGCTAAAGTGACTCACAAACATCATAAAAGCTGTTAAATCTTAAGCACTGATGTCAGTTAATAAAACAAGCAATAACGTATCATATATATATATAAAATGACTAAAATGGTTAATTACTGACTACTTTACATGAAGTTTGGGTGTTTAGATGGTCTCCCAGGATTATTAAACATAGTCTTTTTCGGGATTCTTGGAGACTGAATGCTTGCTGGGAATGTTTTGGGGTCGTAGATGGGTCACACTGCAGGCGCATAAGAGAATGCCTCCGAATACACAAAACAGAGATGCCACAAACGCACCAATCAGAGAGTTGCCAACCACAAACCTGCAAAGACCCAGCACAGATAGTCAGAGTTTAGACTCCAAAAGGCCACCGAATCATTAAACCTAACGAATATAAAGGAACAACACCTACTTCTCTGTATTTGTGTCATCCTGAAAGAAATTATCAACAATTCCATATATAAACCAGCTGGTGATTCCCAAAGCAAGGAGACCTGGTTAGGAAAGAAGAACACACACAATTCACTTAATTCTAAAGGCAACTCTACTATTTTTACTCTAAAGAGGGTTGTACATGCAAGTTACGTTTTCCTTAAGTTTCATTAATATTTCTGAAATATTACTCCATTTCAGAAACCATTCTAATATGCTGATTATTATTATTATCATCAGTATTTATTAGCATTATCAGATGTGCTGCTTACCAATTTTATAGAAACCACTTTACATTTTTTTTCTCGAAGCTCTTTTGATGAATATAAAGTTCAGCAGAATGTATATTAAATAAACTTTTGTAACATTATAATGCCTTTGCTGTTAGTTAATGTCAAATTGTCGCTTACTGCCTTAACAAAATGATTAATTTCATTTTTTTATTTCATTGTTTAATTTATGAATTATTAACGTGTCGTTAAAAAAAAATTATTAAACTTGAACGGTAGAGGATATGTAAAATATATAGCATTTTTTTCTGTCTTCGAGAAATATCAAGTTCAAAAGAAGCTGTTTATCTAAAATAAAAAATCATTTGTAAAATCTTTTACTGTCATTTTTGACCAGTTTAATGTAGTCTGTAAGATAGCATAGAAGTAAGATATAGTATTTAAATCCAACTTTATTAATAAAAATAATTCAAGTTAAATAAAAACCTTTTGTAATAATATAATCTCTACACTGTCATGTTTGGTTAAATTAACGCGTCCTTGCTAAACAAAAGTATTTTTTCTTTAAAATGATAAAACGTTCAAACAGTAGTGCATGTGTAAAATGTGTAGCATTTTTAGTCATCTTTGAAAAATGGAAAGTAATCTTTCGTAACATAATAAATGACTTTGCTGTCACTTTTGATCAATTTAAAAAGATTTCTTTTTAAGAAATGGTATGGTATAATATTTGTATTCAGCAAATAAATGCCATTCATTTAATCTTTCCGATAACCGATGAAATATTAAATGAGTTGCTTTTTCCATTTAAGTGACACGCTTGAAATTAAATATATACTGAGTTGTCCAAATTAAGTTCTTAGCAATGCATATTACTAATCAAAAAATCAGGGTTCAATATATTTACGGTAGGAAATGTACAAAATATCTTCATGCAGCATTATCTTTACTTAATATCCCAAGGATTTTAAGCATAAAAGAAAAATCTGTAATTTTGACCCATATTGTTTTGTATTTTTGTTGAAAGCTACAAGCGACTCAAGACTTTGTGTTCCAGGGTCACAAATGTGATTTGTTCAATAATTCTCAACTCACCACCGCACACAGAAAGCAATCCTCCCACGAAGGCAGCCCTAGCCTTCAACTTCTCGTTCTCGTCCAAACACCTCGTACATCTGAGACCAGAAATGGCCACCAGAGCGGCGAAGCCTGAGAGGACGATGCTGACGATCATGATCGCTCGGCTCACCTGGATTTCGACTGCAACAACACACGGGAGCGATTACAGCAGAAGTCAAGCCACAGACAGATGCGGAATCCACAGCAAATATACTCACGCTTCTGATGAAGAAGAGAATTGTAATTTGTGCAGTGCACGTTAGACGAGCGGCCCACGGAGCACTCCATCCACAGTCCTTCATATTTGTCCAGAATCACAGTCTTGTCGTTGTCATGTCCAAGTACTCTCCATTCATTGGTAAATGTGCCTACAATGAGGCCACACAAACCAATAATGGACAGAATATAACCGATGAGCTGAAGAGCCATGGATGGATCAGAAGATCAATGCAGTTTTTTAGTGTATGCGCCCAACACTCGAATGCAATCTGAGAAATCTGGGCTGCTATTTATTATCATGTGAGTAGGTGTGAATCAAGCGTCATTTCATTCGTGGACAGGACATTGGGTCAGATTTCCTTTTAAATTGTCTGGAAAAATCGAGCTTGAACTAGAGTTCAGGGTGTGAAGCAGTAGTCAAAGTTTTGGGTTAAAAAAATAAATAAATAAATAAATAAATAAAAAAAAAATAAAAAAAAAATAAAAATAAAATAAAAAATAAAGTAAAATAAAGTAAAGTAAAGTAAAGTAAAATTAAATTAAATTAAATTAAATTAAATTAAATTAAATTAAATTAAATTAAATTAAATTAAATTAAATTAAATT
>JAUYWG010000060.1:8861658-8884480 GCA_034779775.1 Enteromius afrohamiltoni | reverse complement strand
GGAATATATGTGGCTCTCTTTTAAATCACACGTCTAACGCTATTCAAATGTGGAGTGTAGTGAAGGACTTGCACTATATAGTACTTCACTTGCAGGCTACGCTTGTAGGCCCTAGTATAAAAATTGCAGAGACTTTTTGGGCAAACTCGACCTAAAAAAATATCACATTTATAGTTTCCTCCGTGTATTAAGATATGTGTAAACACACACTGCGGCTTTAAGTGGGACTCGAGTCGGACAAAAAGCAAAATAACCAACAGGTTGGACTTAACCTCAAGTAGCCAGATCGGTATTTTTTTATTCAACAGAATAAGTTTTTACACGCACATCCAACCTGTTTGAGTTTAATTAGCACTGACTCGACACACCCTCATGTGACCACCTGTACCGGTTTTTCCTGAAGATGTGCCGCAGGCTCATCGGCCCAAAAGGGGTAAATGACGAGAAATAAAGCAAAGCCTATAGAGCTGCATTCACACCTGCGTCGACACACCTAACCCGCGCCGCCACTTCACTCTCACCGAGGAGAAAGTGTCGCTTTAAAACCGTCTGGAGGTTGTCAGAGCTGAGTATTGGGTGTGTAATAAGCCATGTTTCGACACGAGACAAGCGCTCGGGCCGTTTCTCTCAGGTAAGCAACTGTCATTATCACCGAGCGGAGCAGTTGGCGTAACTGACAGACACCAACGTGTGCCGTGTCAGTGAAAGGGGTATTAAATACGATACAAAATGACAACTTGCAGATGACTACACAGCATAGGCGTTCGCGTATGGCGCGCTTTTTGGGGTCCTCCGTGTGTTTTTACACGCTTTAAACACCTCTCACGTGGGTTAACTTACTGCGGCAGCTGTGTCGCTTCTCACGGCGCGTTGCGTTTTTAAGATGGCGCGACAGTTCAACTTTTAAAAGCGCTCGCGGACGGCTCGTTTTTAACGACTTTTCAATTCCTCAGAGTTAAGGTAGAAAAATACAGGTCACGCTATGATTTTTTAAAATAATTTTACGGTGATTTTTACTGCTAAAGCAGATAAATAGATAGTCCAGGTTTGTTTAAAAAAAAAAAAAAAAAAAAAATCCGGCATCCGTAACCTAGCCTGCTTTTTTTTCTTCCCAAAACAGTGTTTTTGTTATAGTAGACTAATACTATATATATTTTTTAAAATAGGCTACTATAAATTAATTTATTTAGCTGCCACAGTTGCCAGTTCAGATAGCCTAGTTATTATATTAAAATAACTAGATTTTACTGTATTTAGTGGATTTTCAATGTAATCAATCCAACTATTCCATAGCCTATTATGTCATAAATAAAAAGCGTATATGATTATTTTAAAAAGGATTGAAAGTGTTTTTGCTAAATTATTGCACACTGCAAGATGAACTTGAACTTGATCGTTTCCTGCTGAAGCTATTAGACCGTATTAACATGGACGCAACCTATGCTCCTGTTTTATTTCAGATGTTGCTTAAATCCCGGACTTTCTGACCTGCAGTGCACACTGCTAGGAATCTTGGCTGAGATGAACAGCAGGATTTCAGTCATTGTTTCTAGTAGTGGGCGCTGCGGATATGCAGCTTCTTACCACGGCGAGCCTTGAGCCATATTCGAAGTCCTAAGAAGACAACGGTGTGATGCGCACATAATGTACAGGAAACCTTTTTGTTTGGCGCTGGATGGCGGTAGAGAGCAGCAACATGCGAGGATCTGCATCGTTTAGACTCGCAAGCAACCGTGAAAATCTTTGGCATGTAGGAGAACCTGCCCAGGAAAGGCGGCTGCTGGCATTCACGCTTCCTCATTCATTTGTAATTGAGGCCTTTATGCAGAAAAATAACCACACCAGAATTTGCGCTTCATCATTTAGAGCCATTCATTTGAAAGTAACCACTGTTGTCTCGGGTTGGAATGTTTTATGGGATTGTAATGGGACCATTTTTCACAAAGGTTTTGATTTACTGACCGAAAGGTTGTAACCACTGTTGCATTAAGCTACATAAAACCATTATTTCAGTAAAATATATTTACGAACTTGACAAGGAGGCCTGTCAAGGTTGCCTCTGATAGCGTTTCCTGTTCCATCACATGATAATAAAATGAAAGTTCAAAAAAAACTTTTTTTTTTTGTTAATTATATGCCTTGGAATAATTGTATATTTTAAATGTTTGTAAATAATCACTGGTTACTCACTACTTTTAACTCCCCCTTTGTTTTATTAATAATTACATAATAAAACAAAGAAATATTATAGTCCCAAACCTGCTAGCTCCAGCCAAATGATGATTAATTTAGGCACAATTTATAACATGGTGGGTTTTTGTTATTTATTATTTATCCAATTTAATAAAATATTATGAATTCATTGTAATGAGTAGTGTATTGGTTTCTGTACGATATAAACAATTGCTAAAACATAACAAATATTTTATTTGTATTCAGACAAGCTCCATTATGGTTACAGGTTGGGTTTACCTTCAAATTAACGAAGTAAACGCAAAACAAAAGCAAAGCGATGAACAAGATTTAGTTTTTTTTGTTACACTTTTTACTGACACTTTTAAATAATACGTGTGTGTGTGTGTATAAATATATACACTACCGGTCAAAAGTTTTAGAACGGCCTTATTTACTGCAGTTTAACTCATTCAAGTCCAACGAAGAGCTCAAGTGGTGAGCTGCCAGAGGTGAAAAAAAAAAAAGTTTACTCAAAACTGAAAAATAATGTACATCTCAGAATTATCCAAAAAGGCCTTTTTTTAGGGAACACAGCTGTTCTGCAGATAATAGTGTGTTGCTACAAAAATGGCGAGAAAAAGACCATTAACAATGGAAGAGAGACGGTCCATCATGACACTTAAAAATGTAGGAGAAATTGCAAAGAAAGTCAAGCTGCTTAATATTTATTTATTTATTTTAGGATTCTTTGATCATCAAAATATTAAAAAGAGAAGCATTTATTTAAAATGGATAATAATGTTCAGAACTGCTGTTACGGTGTTTACCGTTTCACTACCGTTCAAAAGTTTGGGATCAGAACATTTTTATTCTTCTTTGAAAGAAATGAATAGTTTTATTAACAAAGGATCTATTAAACAAAAAGTCACAGCATAGATTTACATTTTAAAACTTTTATATTTGGTAAAACGAAGAATCCCAAGGAGAAAAAAAAAAGTAAAGTTCCCAAAAGTATATTTGGCTGCACAACTGTTTCCAACATTGACAATTCTAGTAATTAATCAGCATATTAGAATGATTTCTGAAAGGAATGATGCTTTGTATCACAAGAATAAATTATATTTTAAAATAGATTCACACAGAAAACACTTATTTTAAATTGAAATAATATTTCACAATATTACCGTTTTTTTTCTAGATTTTTAATCTAATAAATGCAGCCTTGATGGGCAGAAAAACATATTTAACAACCATTAAATATCTTCCTGTTCTAAAGCTTTTGAACTGTAGTGTGTGTGTCTTCCTTAAAGAAAAAAAAAAAGCCAGTTTTTAGATCAGACAAAATGGATTACAAACACACCCTTTAAAAGTCATTTATTTGGTATTTACAGTTGGCCAGTGGAAGCTATGAGAATGTGCAAGATACAAACACCTTCGCCGGTCACAAAACGTTTCCAGCAGCAGCTGATTGTAAAACAAACTGGCATGGACGTCATCTTCGTACGCTGAGTGAAAGTCTCTGTCGCTCTGTCACACATACGCATACGACGACATATCGGGAGTTAAAAGTTCAGTTTGTTTCCAGCCTCGAGCAAAACATCTGTAAACCAGCTGTTTGTCCCTCAAATCACGCGACCGTCAGATATTGACAGTTTTACAGCAATACTTAGTTAAAATCCCTGAATGTTGAATGACATTTGGCACAAAACCCATCCAGCCAATTAGTATCAGAATTGCAACTTACAATTATGTTTGCAAATACTACAGCGCACTGTGATATGCGCGAGATTGACACAGCACTGAAAGAGAGAGAGAGAGATATATATGCACATTCATCACTAAAACACACACGTAAAGTGATTGGAAACTGATTCGGTAATACAACTTCACAAGAAAATGGTCTTAAATCACCTTTTAAGCATAGCAGCATGGCAACAGAAGATATTTTCCCTACATGTTTATTGGACGCATTTCAGGCCATGCCTTTCACTGGAATGCACCGACACTAGCATATTGTCATTCTCGAGAGCAAAAGATGGGAGCATTCAGCGCTAGCGATCGAACACTGGTCTTATAGAGGCACTAATGCGATACAAAAAGTAGCTGCTGTCTGTAGTTGTATCTGTACAGGATGCTACATGTAGCCCGCACAATCGTATTCACATTCCCAGAAGCCAAGCGCAACGCAATCCCTTTAAAACGCATTTTGACAGGAATACAGAATGTAAGCGATGACTGATCAGTAAGGAAAAATGCCCTTATAGAGAGATGAGCCTGTGGCACTTTCCATGAAAAGAGTGCAAAATTTGTCTTTTAAGCAGGAAAAAAAAACAAACAGTAAACCATTAGATAGGATAGATAAATTATTTTATAGCTAGTATTAAAAACATCACATGATTTTATGATTTCACACAAAAGCGTCATAATACTGTTAAATATTTAATTACTAAAATAAACAAGTAGTTTTTTGATCTCAAACTACTGAGCTTTAACCGGATCTTTAATTTATTTATCCAAAATGGCATTAAAAATAACTATACAAAATAAGCAAAATGCATTTAAACAAAAGTAATTTATATGCATATATTTATATATATCTGCAAAACAAAAACCACCACCAAAAAAAAAAAAAAAATGAAGTGGGAAAACAGAAAACAAACAAAAATCAGAGCAATGTAAAAAAAAAAAAAACATTCTAAGAAAACGAAAGCGCACACACAAAAAAAAAGCAGTTGAAAACAAAGCAAACAAAAAAGCAAACAACTTTTCTAAAGGTTCTAAAGTTATTTTTATTGATCACTTCACTAAAAAAAAAACAACTAAAAAAACCACGTATTTTTTAAAATGTCTAGTGTTTATTTTATACTCTCTGTAGAAAATAAAACAATTGCTACAAATAAAAATTGGACAAATTAGGTTTTTAAATTTCGATTTAAATAAAAGAAAATAAATGTAAAAAATGGACATTTGATATTTGTTTCAGGCCCTATTTTGTACTCGATTCATAGAAAGTGCCAGATAAACACCAAAGTCACTTGTTTGCTGGTCAATATTTATGTCCCTGCTGAAAGTAAGTTTGCCACCAAACGCAAAGCACAGCAAATCCGAACACTGATTTACGAGCATGAATTGCATATGATGCAGCAAGCGAGAAAACCGTTTACATCTGTGCCAACAGCAATGCTACTACATGCCTTAAAACTAGTATTTGGGATTTGTACTGAATTATAAATAAAACGTAAAAATATATTAAAAAAACGAGATGTGGTTGTGGCCATATTTTGGACGAGATTCATATTAACCCCATAGAGTTCACATTCAGCCAGCATGCACTTGAACACTGGAGCATATCAGTAGGTCCTGAAAATGAGAGAATCGCTACCGACACTGCAGGGGAAGGGGGATATAGCGCAAAAACAAAGGCACCCGAAGGCTGAGCGTCTCGAACCCTAGCTGTACACGAGCCTGCGGTGCAAGTAAAGAGTCTCTCATGAATGATGTGAAGGCAAAATGAAGAAGCGCTGACGACCTCAACTCGATACCTGCTTCTTAAGATGTTGAGATATGTGATATTTTGCATCTCCAGAAATTGGATAGCTCCTGGTTTATGCTAACAGTCTCTTCAGATCGACTGAGAAAAGGGTAAAACGATCAGCGATTCAAAACATAAAATAAAATATATCCTCTCAAAATAAATACATAGCACAAAAGTGTGCGGTATATAAATTCAAGCACGGTTTCCATTAAATAAAAACAACCCAAAAGTCGAAAACCGCCGTATCCTGAACTCAACATGGAATCGAGACGAAGCTTCGTTATAGACGGCGAGAGAAAAGGGATATTGGAGAGAGCTGTGCGGTAGATCCCTTCCTGTCCAGTCATCCACAATAAGACGAGAACATGAGAAGCAAACAGGAACCGTCCCTGTCGCCCAGTAGTCCGTAGCTCCAGGGTAAAAGACTCTTTCACAACACGAAGAGACGACGTCGGCTCATCGGATGAGATGAACCCAAGAGGGGAAAATAAAATAAAGTGTCAGTAGTAGCTTCTGCTGAAAGCCTCAAAGTATTTCTGAATCACTTCTCCTTTACTGAGTCGCAAAATAAAGGGCCGAACGGACTCATGATCGGACAGCAGCGGGGGCTTCTGGTCACTGTCTGTAGTAGGCACCTAAAAGGAGATACAGATACAGCCAAAAGTTAATAAAATTTATAGGATCACTCCACCCTAAAATGAATATTTAGTCGCTATTCACTTACCCCCCCATGTCGTTCCAAGCTCCTAAAAATCTTCGGAATGTAATAAAAGATATTTTATACTGTCCCATTGACCGCCAAGTAAGAATACAATTCAGAAAAGCATGTACGTCGGAATAGTCTGCCATCAGTGGTTCAACGGTAACGCTACGAAGCGACGAGAATACTTTTTGTACGCGAAGAAAATAAAAATAGCGACTTTATTTTCGGTAGCGTTACGTTACCGTAGCGCAATTTCAGAGTATCTGCTGGACACAAACAGCGCAAGTTATTCGGTGTCAGGCACAACACAAGGACTCGCTGTTTTCGTTTATTTAAATACGTAAACAAACCTAGAAATAGGCATCCATCGGTCTCCAAAATGGCGCTGAATTGTTGAATGACGTCTGTATTTTTATTTTCTTTCTGTACGAAAAGTATTCTCGGCGCTTCATAACGTCACAGTAGAACGACTGATGGCGGATGGACTATTTTTGACGATGTCACTTTTCTGGAGCTCGACGGTTTCCATTAATTAGCAGTCAATAGGACAGTCACAAGCCTCCTGGTTCATATTCGAAATATTATTAATTGTGTTTCGAAGACAAATTAAGCTTTTACTGATTTGGCACGATATGAGGGTAAGCGATTAATGACTAAATAGGGCTGGGTATCGAGTTCGATACTTTTTAGGTACCGACCGAATTGTCTCGATACAATAGAGTATCGAAAAATACCCAACTTCAATATCTAAAGGGGTTAATCTCATCAACGTCAGTGAGCCAGTAAGACTGCAGCACTAGCCAGTGTGTTTGAACCGAAGTGTGTAAAACAGCCTTATGCTATTTATATCACTTACACGACTGCATTTCTGTCTCTACATTAAGTTGCGCTTTCTGTATCGCACACGGCGCAGTTCCGCCGCACACACATAGACACATAAATACAGTAGGCTGCATGAATAACATCTCCAAAACTGCTCAGAGAGTTACTTCAAGAGCATTTGACCGTTTCGTTGGAGTAATCACAATCAGTTCATATTTTCAAAGGGGTTGTAAAAGGCTATTGTAAGAATAAATACTAGTGCACTAGTGTAAAGGTATCATAACAGATGTGTGAACGGAAAACTATTTGAACTGATTTATTGTGTTGGAGTGCAGTGGCTCAGGAGATGATGTTTTGAGTCTGCATGACTGAATGTCAACAAGCTGAAAAAGATGTTTTATGAGATAATGTCATTCTGTCAAAATTTCATAAAATTGGTATAGAAAAAGGTATTGTTCAGAAACTGGTATCGGTATCAGTTTTTTGAACGATACCCAGCCCCTATGCCTAAAATGTTCATTTTTGGGCGGAGTGTCCATTTAAGAGCATGATGTATCATTAGTGCAATGTGAACCTTTGTACGCCGCCTCTGGTCTTGAAGGAGGGCGAGGGGAGTAGGGGTCCGCATACATGTAGCCCGGGTTTACGTTCTCATAGTGCTGTGTAGGAGGAGGCGGCCTGGAGAGAAGAACCAAGAGGAACATGAGGCTCCTGCAGGACTCCTGACAGTCTGAGTGTGTTAATGAGTGGAGACGTACCTGGCGGGTTTGTGGTTGCGTGCTCTCTGGTACTCCTCCTCTCTGATGCGCAGCTCTTCTCGCGTTCGTGGCTGTACTACTTCTTGCACTGGCTAACGTGACAGAAGTGAAGAGAGGGTGTCAGTAGATGAGGGTCAATCTCACCAACATAGGACAATGTGGGCTGCATAGTCTATTTATTTCACTTGAACGTGTCATATCTAATACATGACTTTCAAAAGCCACACAGTTACTTTGCGTTACATTAATAGTTCCATTAAATTTTCTGTGACACTGTAGCAATGTTCTTGCCACCATCATTAAAAACAAAAAATCTAAATTACCATTAATACATTACTGTTAATATGACAATAATAAAATATTCAAAATAATATTAATATAATAACCTCAAAAATAAAATACATTTAAATAAATATGATACATATAAAATATATAGAACTTAACAGAAATAATATTTTAATGCCTATTAATATTTGTAATTTTCTTATTAAAAATACATTTGCTAAAACAAACAAATGCTTTATATGAAGTTAAAATTAAGATGTCTAAACATTTTTAACATTAAAACATATTTGTAGTAACAGTTTTAATGGTAAAACAAACAAAACTAAAGCCAAAAAAAAAAAAAAGTATTATTTAATAAATAGTTAAATACATATCAAATTAATAACGCATATTATTTGTTAGCTTATATGTATGTTTTTATTTATTTATTTATTTTCTATCTACATTTATTAATATAAATATTTATCAATCTCCAAAACTAAGGTTTTAATGGGTGGACGGATCACTATTGACTGACCACTATTCAAGAACAGAACTGTGCTTAGCTGGAATAGTTGTAGCTGACCTTATATTCCATCTCAGGCCGTTGTCTCTCCATCATTTGTTTGTCCTTATCTCTCGACCTCTTATACTCCCTTTTCTCTTCCTCCATTAGTAGTCGTGCCATTTCCTTAAATTACAGTAACAGAACAAACGGTAAAACAAACAAGACAAGCGGCCCCCTGACAGTGCACAGAAACAACAAACCAATATCGTACCTCATCTTGTGCAACTTGAGCGGCTCGTCTGTCGAAATGAACCGCCTGCAAAACAAAAAAAAGACACCGTTACATTTGTGGAGTACAAGTCACCAATAATTTCAACCAGCGAGACTCAAAATACTTTAATTTCTTCGTCCTGTAGCTTGCGGGCCACCTCCAAGTCTATTTTCTCCTGGTCTTGCAGGTCTAAGTGGGCCAGTCCATGTGTTGCTTCCTTCACGCCATATTCTCCTCGCGGCTTCCGACCTGCAGGGGGCATCAGAGGACATTAATCCACGTTGAAAGAACAACACACTTTAAACTATTTACACAGAACCCAAGCAGCTATTTTAGGTTTGGGATTAAGAAAGGATTGATCAGATTCAGTGACCCAGAAATTATTTTAGAGAGTCAAACCAAGACAAGAAACCCAAATCACCAATGCACAGGAAAGAAAGGAAACCTTGACAGCAGTCCCACCACCAGATGGCACAGCATAGTCCAAGCAGGGTGACTCAAACACATGGTCCTTGGGCCATACCTCTCTCTCTGGGAGAATGACCAGGAGACCGGCCCTCATTTGAGGGACCTCTGAAAACGGGCTCCTCAAACACCTCATTAGGACCTGATGGAAGCCTCGGCCTGTTCTTGTTAACCTCCCACTGCAGGCTTTCTTCCGAACACCCTCTAGTTGGGATGAGACCATAATCGTCCAGGTCTTGCTCACTGCCTTTGTGCCTCCTTCTGTTCCCGTCTCTGCCTCGTTCTCTTTGCCTCTCTCTGCTACCATGTCCGTAGCCATTTCGGTTCAACTCCTGGTCCATGTCCCTGCCCCTGTCTACGGTGCTAAACAGTCGATCTTGACTTCTTGTCCGGTTGCGATCTCTTGACCTTTCCTTGGCTCTCCGTCCATCCCATTCTCGTTCTCGATCCCTGATCCTCTCCTTGTCCCAGACCTTGTCCCGTCCGGCAGAGTAATCCCTCGAAGGCTTCTCCTTCCGGCGGACCACTGGCTCCGGGTCATCCCATT
The DNA here is from genome assembly GCA_034779775.1 of Enteromius afrohamiltoni. NCBI lineage: Eukaryota > Metazoa > Chordata > Actinopteri > Cypriniformes > Cyprinidae > Enteromius > Enteromius afrohamiltoni. Next base: position 8,874,432 of record JAUYWG010000060.1, on the reverse strand, counting down.
GATCTTTCTTCTTCCTTCTTTGTGGTCCTGTGTGATCGAGATCGAGATCGAGAGGTTTGTTTCTCTCTTTGGGTCGTCGCTCAGGTGAGTAATACTCAAGGATCCTTCCCTTGCTTGGACTCTCCGGATGCCTAGACCGGGCGAACTCAACGGGCTCATATTCCGGATATCGACTACGGCTATTGGGATATCTTTTTCTGTCTGGCTCAGGAGAGTTGTACGGGGAAAGAATCCGATTGTAGTCGTGATTCTTCTCTTTTCTGTAACCTGGAGAAGCGGAACGGGGTTTTGGCTCTCGCTGGTCCGGTGGAAATCGGGAGGCTGGGTGAAAGCGAGTGTGAGGCAAAAGGTGGAGTGCAAGAACAAGGAGGGAAATTGTCCGGGTTAGTACACAAGGGTTAGTTCACTGTGAATGATGCAGGAGGTAAAATGGTAAATAAGGTTATTGTTGACAATTAGTACCAAGCCATTCAAATACAAATGTTGCAGCCAGGGTCCACAATTAACTAATGCCATGCATGCCAGGGTTAAGTCATTAGGCAACATTTAACTCGTATATTTACGTCTTTTAAACTGTACTCATCTCAGAAGTAGTAATACAGAATATATTTAAAAATGTATTTATATTTACTTAAAATATTTTTCTTTATTTGCAGTTTATGATAATGTACTTATTTAGCAGGGTTTTTTTGTCTTTGCCTGCCATTTCATCAATCATATACTGTAATATATTACAACTTTTGTCACAAAGGCTGCGTTTATGTTCCAAGTCATGAACAGTTTATACAGACACAATCTAGCTTTTAGCTGTTGTATTTGTAAAATTCGCAGGACAGGTGTTGAAAATCAGCTCCTGAATGTCCAATTTCTTACCTATACAAAGTTTAAATCTCAATTAAACCCAAACCCATATTTATGGGCATCACCCTCACATTGGGAGTTCTGAGTGGAATCGGATGTGTAAGTTTAGACGAAGGTTGGATGAGGAGATAATTGAATATGTATCCGAATAAAAACCACATTCAGAAGTGGCCTAGATCGGGTGTGAAACGATTGGATCTTTTGCAGATCTGTAAGGTTTACATGTGTGCAACAAATTCTGATTCTGTGTTAGTTTTGGTGGACAGAATCACAACAACAATGACAACAATTACACTAGCAATGACAATACTGAATGTATTGTTTAAAAAAAGCAGTGTTTGCAAATTCTATTGTAATATCCTGTGTGAAAATTGCAAATGGAAAGTGCATTTGGCTGAGTGTTCATTTTGAATCCTGTTTACAGCAACTTCAGTTCACTACGTTTAATAAGGAGTGATACGTGGGTTGGGACTGAGAATATGTTATTTTAATAAAACAAAGCATCCAAACCAAAAAGACATTGCGATGTTTCAAACAGTTGGCTGCAAACCAGTGTGTTTCTCTGCAGCAAAATTAATCACAGATTTCTCAGTCTTAATGCCTTAATCCTATTTCTACAACCAAATCTCAAATTAGCGCACATGATAGGTGTTAAATAGGCTTGCGTATTTTGGTCTACATTTATGCCAACAAGCCAAGCCTTTCACATTCGTTAACCCTCCTACAACTATTTCTTTATCACAGATTCATGCATCAAGGATTCAGATAAACATGTCTCATCTCCCCCCCAACATATCCCTGCATAAATGCAGCCCAAGCCTAATTGTTTGCATCCTGGTATGAGAGCGGAGCCCAGCTATGTAGTCACGGTTCGAGAAGGAGAGAAAGAGCTAACGATACTCCCGGAGATGCTGAATCTTTTATGTTATGTTGATAATCTCTGCTTATCACGGCAGCATCCTTACAACACGAAGTTGTTGAGGGTTTTCGTTGAAACAAACTATTCATTGAACACCCATGAGTGAGAGATCTGAGCGAGTTTAATGAGCCAAACAGGCCTTACGGGTACGATACCGGCTAAGCAGCGGGAGACCCTAAACACATTCAAATGATGGCATGAGAGAATGATTACGTAACATGTAAAAGCAAACAGTGGCACGCAAGGGCAGCCATGCAGGGCGGGCGGAGGGAACAGATGCCGTGTTGACATGAACAACTTGCATGTCCAGTTTTGTAGCATTTGTCGTTAAATGGTAACCCATTACGAACGCAAGAATCTCTACTGGTGCTATTTGAGATCCTTCCCGGAGGGTTCTAATGTTTACTAAACAAACCGAAGTTGCATACTGCATGCAGTCGAGTTAGCTGACATGTTGTTAGACTTCACAATAAACAGATGGAAGTGTCTGAAGCTTGAAATGCATGAAAAGTGTGTTAATTACTGTAATTGCTTCCTTAGGTAGTATCGCTGAGAGAGTTGAACAGGAAAGCGCAATGTAAGCACATTCTGACTCAAAATCAGTCAGCTATGTATGAAATATTATAAATGCATTTAAACAACAATCGCATATTCATACACATATATACACACACACACACATATATATATATATATATATATATATATACACACACACACATAGATATATATATTTTATATAAAAAACTTTCTTGAATATATACATGCATGTTTGTATGTACATATAGAGTACACACTCAGATATTATGTAAACAAAATAATTCGAATTGTTTATATATTATAGTTTTTTCCCCCCGATTTTCTTATATCTGAATTTCTGTATTATATTTTATCATTTTATAACGCACTGTTATATTTATGTATGCTTCAAAATATTAAAATGCAAAAAAATCTATACATAATTAACCAACTATTTGTGTTTGTAACCGTTAATATATATATATAAAAATATAAAAACATGTCTACTATTATAAGTGTCAGAAATATCTGAATTAGTTTTTATTTCCATTTGTAGCTGTAGTGATTCTGTCCCGTGTTTGTCCTTTTTCTATTTCAGCTTTATTTCAACAAACAGAACTTTTAAACGATTCCCTGGAAGAAACAAACCCCCGTTTGTGAATCAGACTGCACTGCTTGTGTTTGTTTTTGAAGAAGTGTTTTTATCGTGGTACTCAATGAACTCAGATGTTCAACTGTTAAACGTGACACGGTGCTGTATTTTCAGAACCCTTTCCCAGCAGTCAAATGCGTCGACCGATGCAAACCCACATATCCTCATCTCTCCTCGACCGCAAACCCTCCACCAGAGGGTGTCTACACACCTTTCTCATCATAGTACTCCTCTGGGTTTCCGTCCATCTGCTTTTGCCGCTTCCTCTCCTCTTTCATCTCTCGCTCCTGCAGCTTCCGGGCGATGGCCTAGTCAACCATGAATTCAGAAGAATGAGCGGGAAACAAGCACAGTCATGGGCAGGGCAAATTTATCCATTGCATCGACAATTAATCACTCATCAAATAATTGTTAACATCCCTAATAACCATGTTATATAAACACAAAGGTACATTTTTTTTTTTTTTTAGATAAGATTTCTTTATTTTCTTTGTCAATAAGGAAACAGCACAAAAACAGCAGCGTGCTATGAAATGTGAAGACTCTGGCCCCTAACGGGGGCCCTGTAGCGGCAGCAGGGAGGGCCAGCTCCGGTCACAGGTGTGGATGCATCTATGCTTTTCTTATGACCAACACTCAAAGAATGCGAAAGTATGCATTGTCAAGGGTTACAATCACAGTGAAGTCATGTGACTGCTGTGGGCGGGGCTAAGCTCAAGCCGAGGTGCTGTGAAGGGCTCTCACCTCATCTTTCTCCTCCTGCTGCCTCTGTTGTTCAGCCTGCCGGACCAGTTGTTCTTGAATCTCCTGAGCCATTTCATTGTCGATGCGTTCCCTGGCAGGGCAGAGGGAAAGAAAACACTCGAGTTTAGACATCGGCAGTTCTTCCATCACTTTCTGTGAGATCAAGACTGACAGAACGAACTGTCGAAATTGTTTATCTAGGGCTACAATTATCATAAAGTTATCAATTATCAAAATTATCATACATGTGATCATAAAGAATATGATTTGTGATTTTTGTTTGAAGTGCCTTAGGTAGTATTTAATTCTTCACATTAAACTTGCAAACATAAATCCCAGTGGTGTTTTCTAGAGTTTTATTTATTAATAACAAATAATTAATCGAAAATTTACTATTTTAGAGCATTTTAATACTTTTTTAGTATTTGTGCTTTTTACTGTTGTGCTTTTGGCAAGTTTATATATTTTTTTTTAATTATTATTATTTATTATTATTTATTTATTTTTTTTTATTTAACTTTATTTTTATTTTAGTTTCATTACTTTTCCTACATTGCATTTCATATTTTCATTTCATTTTTTTTTTTTTTTTTTTTTTTTACTTTTTTATTTTATAGTCAACAATAACAAAGGTTTTTTATAAATATAGCACAGCGTAGAATTTAATTTTTACTATAAATAATAAAATAGTTACTAGCAATATATTGACCTAATTAAAATACAAATAAAATAGTAATATTCATCCTCCTCTGTCTACTACTGCTGCTAATATTTATAAAAAAAAATTATGACTACTATTATTATGCAGCATCTTTACAAAGACAGAAGAAAAATAATATTACAACCCATTAATGTAACTGATCTTTAATACAGAATAGTGCTCTCAAACGATTAATCACATCCAAAATTATATATATCTATACAAAGGTGTGGGCAATGTTGGGCAATGGCATCGTGCGATCTCTAAAGTGAAACATCGCGATGGACGATGATATCGTCATCGTAGGTGGCGGTTGGGGGGGTGTTTATAGTTATAACTAAAACACCAAGCCCCGCCCCACGACTGACAAAAATAACAGTGTTGTGAGCAGGTGAGAGAGGATCGCGCGCAGTGCTTGAATTGCGCACGGATAACACATCGAGCGAGGGTTTGAAATGAGCTTGCGGACCCGTTTCTGCGCATGTACATTTTTTTTCAGCACTACACCGGCTCAAGCGTCGTGATGTCTATTGGTATCGTCCATCGACCCAACCCTAATATATACACACACACATATACAATACAGACATATACAAAACTTTTATTTTGGATGCGATTAATCGTTTGACAGCACTAAGTTGTCCATCTTATATTGTTCTTTGGACAGGATTTTGGGATTAAATCAGCAGTAATTAGTAATGTGATTACCATTCAGACAGAGTAATTAGTAAAGCAATCCCATTACAACCGAGCTAATGTAATTAGTCTGACTTAAAAACATGTTTAGGCAACACAGGCTTCTCATTATCATATATTTTCAAACTAAATGCATTTCTGTGACGCAAAGCTGAATATATATATATATATATATATATATAACTCTGAATAACTGTACTGCTGAACACCTTTTAGCATCAGTATTCATTTCTTAAAGAAACCATATCTTCCTCTGCAGTCTGGCCTCGGGGTTCACGGGTGTCTCCGTCCCGCTCAAACTCTGCTGATAGCATCAGCTCAGAGACCTTGAGATGTCGCCCAGCAGGAAGGAACACTTTATCTGCATGTGCCATGAGCACAAGTCAAAACATTTCACTTCCACGGTGCCCTGTGAGACGACACAAGGCCTCGGTGTTCAGACGCAAGCTCACAGCACAGTCGGAGCCAAACTAAACTCGCATATCGTGTGTCTGTACTTCTCAGCTTTACACAGTAACATCCGAGGGACAACAGCAGTTATCAAGCGCTGATAACGCAAGTACACACCCTCCTACAACAGCTCATATCTCACGAGCAAGCAAAACAAGAGGGACTTCCCAACTAGCTCAAGGAGTCTGGGAAGATACGAGAACCTTTGCATACAGGAAGAGTACGGTTTGATCTTCAGGTGATTGGCATCTTTCTGGTGACTCACAAGTGGCGATGTTGTCTCTTGCTCTCGGCTTTGGCCCGCTTATCCTCTTCCTCCTGCAGACGTTTGGCTACCTGCAGGTCCTGCTGCACCAGACGGCTCTTGTGGACGTTGGAGGCCAGGTGGCTCTCGACTGGAAGAGGAGAGGAGGAGAAACCTGATGTTTAGAGACGCACTTCGCAGCATGTTCAATACAAATAAATGTCACATAATAAAATTAGTTTTGTAATTAAGTGCAATTAAATACTGCGTATTTAATAATAAATTAATTAATACTACTTGTACTACTACTACTACTAATTATTTTTAATAAATATTAAATGCTATAATAAATATTACACAATATAAAAATGATTATTGATAACAATAGCATTACTATAGTCGTAATCATTATTATTATTACTACTACTACTACTACTACTGACTAATCACAAAATAAGTCAAAACTAATTTAGCAATTCAGTATTTAGTAAATTTACTCATTCGTATCAATAATTACACGTGAATTAAAACAGTCACAAAACTGAAATGTACATTATTTTGTTGTTATTATTTCTATTATTTTATTATTAGTTGCAGTAGTAGGATGAGTAGTTATGGGAGAGAGTATATGTTATATTTTAAGTATATTTATTATTATTATTATTATTATTATTATATTTCCATATACATGCAATATAATTACTATTATTGATAATAATAATAATACTATATTATTATTATTATTATTAATAATATTTGACTAAATGAACTATTAAATCAAAACTAAATCAGAAAGTTAATTATTAAATCAATTGTTTACCTATTTTTTACGAACAATTATTAGTGCTTAAAACATTCACTCAAGATTGGCATTTACATATTTTTCAGAAAACTTATTACATTCATAAATCACTGAATAATTAATTACAAGTACCATTACAAAATAATAATAATAATAATAATAATAATAATAATAGTAAATTTAAAATAAGAACAAAAAAAAAAATCACAATTCTTCAAAAAACTCGATTCGATTACATTTTCGATTCTAAAGTCACGGTTCGATTCGATTCTCGATTTTTAAAAAAAAGAGAAATTTGAAAGCACAAGCTATGCTATTTTAAGACTTTTATGCCATATAATAGCACTTCAGCAAGCGTGGTTTTTTTTCGCTTGGCAAGCCAAGCTGACGTGACATGGGGGCGTGGCAGCATCAACGATTACGTTTTTTTATTCGGTAATCGAGATTGAGCATGAATTTGGATTGATTTCGATAACGTATATAAATAATAATTATATAAATCATTTTATACAAAAAAAAAAGCAATCTATTATAAATTCCTATCTACTTTTACAATTCAATTCAGTAAAAAATTCCAACGCAAAATATAAAATAATAGTAAAAAATGGCAAATTTTTGTATTTATGTTTTAGCAAAATTAGTAAAACCACAATGTAACACTGACAATTTCGTGACCATGTTAGATCAATATCGTATGTCATCACACACCCCAAACTGATAAACACATGAGCTGAGAGCACAGTTCTGAAATAACATCGAACTGGTCATTTCTACGTCGACAAGGCAGTAAATCGCAAACACTGACGCAATTCTAGCCGACACAGTGCATCATCTTCCCCAAGTCTGAACACTTTTATTGATCCTCTGACTGCAAGCACACGCTATTTTTAAGAAAGAGCACCAGAAAGAAGGAAAAGCTATAAACTGAAACATTTATGTGATGGATATACCTGATGTCAGTCAAGCTAGCAACATTTTTTACGAGAAGCTATTTTGAACGTTAGATAAAACTGAGGCGGCAGCCTTGGCTTCCATTGACTGAACTCCTTTCAGCTGGGACGCTTCAGCCGGCGCGTCTAAACAAAGTTGATGTGTGACACACAGGCTGTTCCTCTGACTCACAGGAAAGGTCAGGCCTGCTTTGTTCAGTCGCATAAAAGCTCTGCAGTGTTGTTATTGTTAACCAAATCTAAAACGGTAATTACTGAAACTGATTCAAATTACAAAAAAATTTAAAAAGCTCTACTGCAATGTTATCATCAACTAAATCTAAAAATAAAACCATTACAAGTAGTTTTTGGTTACAATAAAAAATGATTTACAATATGAAAACTGAAAGCTTAACGAAAATTCAACTAAATAAGTTGACTATGTTAAATTATTAAAAAAATAAACGAATTAAAAACAAAAAGTGTGTTTATAAACTAAATATAAAAACACAAAATTATTGAAATCAAGGTAAAATAAAAAAATGCATTCATTCATTAAAAATTGGCTGACATGGCTACACAAATAAGATCTATAGCCTAATTATAAAAATAAATAAAGCTAAACAGAGATATTAAAAATGACTGAAAATGAGTATTAATAAATATAAATAAATAAATAAAAACTATGACGAACCTAAATTAAAATGTATTAAAATATATAAATGAATACTAAGCTAAAACAATCCTACAACACCTCTGCTGAAAAAAATTAATTAAAAAAAACTCCCGAAGTCTTGGTAATGAGGTCAGATTTTTAAAGAACTTAATATTATATAATATAATATAAACTGAGTAGTTTTCTGATCACACAGAAATATGGGTTTGCTAGAAGCTTTCTGAATAACTGAATTTCACATGAGAGTTGTGTTTCTAACACCTGCCCACGTATCAGCTCTAAAACCATACTGTAGAAAGAACCTGCTGAGCTTCTTCAGGAAATCTGATGCTTTGTCTTAAAGGGACAGTTCAAACACAAATGCACGTTCTGTCATTAACCCCCGAGACCTTCGTTCATCTTCAGAACACAAACTAAGACATTTTTGATGAAATCTGAGAGCCATTCAAGGACATGGTTAAGATAGTCCACGTGACATCAGTAGTCTAAACGTAACGTTACGAAGCTACAAGAATACTTCGTTTTGTGTAGAAAACATACATCTGCTGCGGTACTGCTGCGGACGTGCCATGAAAACTGAAATGGAAGAGAAGAAATCGTTCAAAAAGAAGTCGTAGCTTCCGTAGCTTCGTAACATTACAGCTGAACCCCTGAAGTCACATGGCCTTCTTTACTACCCTTCTGGACCTTAAATGTGTCCGTTCTCAGATTTGAGCAAAAACATCTTCATTTGTGTTGTGAAGATGAACAGGTTTGGAACGAGGGTAGAGCTGCACAATTAATCGTTAAAAGATTGCGATCTTAATTCGAACCCCCTCACACGATCTTAATCCAGCCACTTATATTTTTAAGGACAGGAGACGAGCATAACTTGTCTGACCTCGAGATAACACGCCATCACTCACAGCGGGCGTGACGACTGTGACGCTGGTTCCGTTCCGATGAGTGCAGACGGAAGCGTGCAAATGCAGAGCAGAAGCAGCGTGAGCCGACTGTGCTTTTATGGACCGTTGACATGTGACGTCTTCCGCGCGCTCAGTGCATTATTTCAAATGTAGATGCGCATTATGCACGCTCACAATGGAAGCGGCGCGCTCATTTTTTTCCAGGCGCATTTCAGCTTCTCGGTTCGCCGCGAGCGCACCGCGGGTCATGTGTCAAGAACCAGCCAATCAGCTTCATCCTTTCCCGTAACAACATTTCAAAGGTCAAAGTAGTTGGTCAAAGCTGTGCAGGGACAGAGTGAACCACAACTTGTAATGCAGTAGGCTAAATTACGTTTATCTTTTGTTTATCGGTCTGTAAAACTAATCAGTTTGGGGGTTGAAATGGAAAATAGAAAGGACTCACTATACTCGAGCCGTGTTATATACAAGTTATATATATGTTCACATCAATTCACATCTATAATTACTAAAACAATACAATAGTCACATCTAAAAATATAAAAAATTATTTATTTATTTATATATATATATATATATATATAATTAATGTAATTTTTAAAAATTGTGATTTTTTTCTTCTTTACATTATAATTATTTTGCATGTAATTTCTTGTCTTATTTAACTGCTATTTTACAGCTGTTTGATAACCTATTTTTCAGGGGTGAATCTTTAAAATAAAAAAGTTCTCCAGAATCGTGATCTTTATTCTAAGGAAAAAACAAATTGTGCTTCTCATTTTATCCGGAACCGTGCAGCTCTACATGAGGGTAAGCAACTAATGACCAAACTAGCATTTAAAAACTGTCTATTTTCAGAAATGTAAATATATGAAGCATTGGAACTGGGGAGTCCCTTTCAAACTGAAAAGTTCTCTGTTTAACACGGGGGATTTGCCTAACCAACTTCAACCCATCTACTTCTGGAAACCTTAAGTTTCGTCCTCGCATAAAATTTCCAAATGCATGTAGTGACTAGAAACGACAGCAAATGTGACCACAAATACTATCGTGTCCTCAAGAGCTTTTGGTCTTTTTCAGCAAAATTTCCTCAAACAGCGGTGCTAATAAAATCAATATGGATGTGTGATGACGCTGTAAACCTTCACTCTGCAGTTAAAAGATGCTAAGATGAGCTCGGACTTTTCTTTACGCTGTCATTAAGTTGTGTGCTCTTTTACGGACGGGGAAACACCGCGGTGGCTTTCATTGGCTCGTTTGATGTCAACAAACAACTTCAGGATTAAAGGTCATACCGTGCATTTACCAGGGCAGAGGGTATGAGAGGACTTACTTTCCTGTTCCTGAAGGTTGTGGGCCAGACAGTGGTCTTCTAGCACGGCAAAGTCCCGGCACACTGCAGACAGACAGAGAGAGAGAGAAAAATCAGGTTATTTACAGTTAACAATGAGCTACGTCATAGTTTTAAGCCACACAGGAAGTTTTTTATCACACACGAGCATTTATTTGTGTTTACAGAGTAGTTAGTACTGGACTTCTAAAGAAATGATCACTTTTGTTTAGAGAAGGTGCATTAAAATGATCATAATAATACAAAAGATTTCCACTTCAGTGCTGTTCGGTTTCCAAACAAATATTGAGCAACACTGATCAGAAGAAGAAATCAGACTTTTCTCATTTGATGATTAATTTCGTTAAAGCTTTAGCAGCGGTGAAAGCTACAATCAAGTCAAAAGAAACGAAAATCCCTTTGGTGCAGAAAAGGCTGTATGTATTTAGGGCAAAAAAAAAAAGAAAGATAAATAAATAAATAATAAAAAAATGTCTAGTATTGGAACAGAAAGTCCAGAGTTGTATAATAAATATACACAGTACACATACAAAATGTTATTTTGGATGCGATTCATTTGTTGGACAGTGCTAAAATAAATGCATTGTGCAAATTTTTATTTCTTTCTCTGCTTTTCAATAAATAAAAATAATAGTAAAAATGGCCAAACATGCAGTAAACAACAACAAAAAAATGCAGCATGCGCAGTGTAGAGTATATTCATAGTTTGTTTATTATTAGTAATAAAAAGAAAATATGAAATAAAAATACTCACGGCCACACAAGCAGTAAAGATTCTGTTCATGAATTAATACATTAAAAAAACATACATACATTTAAACAAATAATACTTTAATATTTAAATTATTAAAACTATTGAAATACTTAAATTATTTATTATATATATATATTTTTTTTTATTTTTTAAACGCAGTACACACACACACACTTGTGCTACAAGGTGGACTTTTTTTTTTTTCCTGTTTAAGGAAGCAACTCAGTGGAAATTCTGTGGGATCTGCATGAGTCTAAAACTGCATCTCTACTGCCCATTACCACCGCAGATATAAATACCCCGAGAAACCGAAACCATGCCCCCCACATCCGCCCTTTAACATCCTCTTATCTATTTTTTTATATTATCTTTAGGCCTGATTCTGCACCTGGCAGCCTCCCAGCTGCTTAAACACGCTTCAAAACGCAGGTGGAGAAGCCACCAAATCCACGCGTCGCCTTAATTCGTGACTAAAAGCGCAACGAACGCCTTCAAGCCACCGATACAAGCTCCGATGACCCCGCGTCAGATAAAAGCAGCGCCTTTTGCATTTCGGCCTGGAAGGAAAACTGCGGCACTGTTTCTGGGAACAGAGTGTGATTAACACAACCAAAACACACGCTCCGGTTTCACACTGAGCCGTGAGGGAATTCGGTGGCAGGTGTAATAACCGTGCAAAAAAAAAAAAAAAAAAAAAAAAAAAAAAAAAAGCTGTCGCGTAATCCTAGTTTACCTAGATATCTTCCAGGGTCTGCATGTTTCGCTGAGGCGAGACGAGGATTAAGATTAAGCCACTTCTGCAGATCACTGATTAAAGTCGTCGTCCGTCTGCTGCTGATCAGAGGCTCGAGCAGAAGGTATTCATAGCGCTAAAAGAGGAACCAAAAGCAAAACGCACTTTTCAACTGAAAAAGAAAAGAACTGAAAAGAAGTCTCAACTGAAAATAAGCATCTAAATGCTGACTGTGCATTTACTTCATTTCCTCATGCATGAGCCTATTTTAGGGGTTCGGAGGCCAATCTGTTCAACCTGTCTGTGGTGGAAAACATTTGGGGTTGTATGACGAAGTTCTGTGGCTTATCGTTATGAGTAAACTGGATTTATATATTATTGGTAAACCGATGGAGCCTATATACGGGCCAGGTTGACAAATTTAAGATATGTTCGTTTTCAACGTTTTTATGGAGCAAACGAATGAATTGATTTATTTAAATGCGATGATAAATATATACATACACTATTTGAAAGACTTTGGGGTGGCTTAGAATTTTTTTTTTTTTTTTTTTGTTTTAAAATCTTCTGCTCAACTAGGCTGCATTTATTTCCCCAAAGAGTCCTTAAAAACAGAAATATTGTGAAATATTGCTGCAGTATTTTTTTCTGTTTGAACATTTTAAAATGTAATTTATTACAGTGATCTCTTTAGCATCGTTACCGCAGTCTTCAGTGTCGCATGATATGAATGTGCTCACTTTTTCATAATTATGTGATGAATAGAAAGTTCAAAAGAACAGCTTTTAGCTTATATATATATATATATATATATATATATATATATATTATTTTTTTTT
>JAUYWG010000060.1:8846708-8861244 GCA_034779775.1 Enteromius afrohamiltoni | reverse complement strand
ATATACATACATATAAACTTAACTAAGGAAAAAAAAGGATATGTGTGTGTTTATATATATGAAAAAATATGAGACACAAAGGATTTATTTGAAAAAGAACATGGTGGAGGATCTTTGCCTCATATTAAAAACTTGTGTGTGATATCATACCACACCATGACAGAAATACAGCCTACAGCGACATAAACACTACGACATCAATTAAGACGTCTGATTCATTAAGAGCGATGATCCTCAAGGCGCTACAGAGCAGCGACTGGCAAACAAGTGCCAGCAAAACAAGGACAAGCTGAAAGCGCTCCAAAGCACACACGAAAAACGACGCCGAGCGCATCCCCGGAGGTCTCGGCTAGGCAGCAGAAACAGCACATTTTCAAGCCTGCACGTTTTCCCAAGCAAACATCCCTGACTTTGCCTCCAAGAGCAAAGAGCAGCTGCAGCACAAGAACAAAACGCCGAATTCACACGCGCCGAACGACTCAAAACAGAAACCACAAGGACATTCTTCTTCGAGGAGACGCAAACAGAAACTCGTGAGAAATGCGGTATGTTGCTCGTCCTCACCCCGCTAATACGGTTTAAAACATCCAGACTCTTCTGGTTAAACGTGGTGCCAAATCCCTTCACAGTCTGAATTTTACAGTCTTTCGGCTTTGCTCAAATTGTAATGGCGATAATATAACATACAGGGAAGAAATAAATGGTTGGACCTGAATGTCTAAGTAATAAATGGGTTTCAATGATTCACTTTCCACAAATGAGACTTATTAACCCTAACCCTAAGACCCAACGTCATGTTTGCTGTTGTGTAAACTACTAAGATGTTTCATGAACTATATTACCCATCATTAAATGAATTTGGTCTGTCCCACTATAGAGTTTCTGTACTGCAAGTAACTGTACATATTGTTTATTTTATATGAGATCAATAAGCTAAAAAACAACATTTGGTCCCTCAGTGAGACATAATTACTTCATGTTTAAAGTAATCCAGTAATAATAACTGAAGGTGCATGTAAAGTAGCTCAAAATTAGGCCTATCCCAACTCAAAATTGTATTTCGGTTTAGCTAGAAATCAACATTTGGTCCCCAATTAGCCAGAATTGCTTGATTTTTGATTTCAGCTGCAGACCAATAACTGATTATGAAAAAAAAAAAAATGGTTTGTTTTAAATACATCAAACACCCAAAAATCGTTAATTTGCCCTGTCCCACTTTAGAGGTCATAACCAAATGTTTAGTTCTTTTTTTTTTTATTAGCCAGACCAATAACTAAGCCTTAAAAAAACAGCTAATTTTAAACATTTCAAGAATGCTGCCAGCATCCTTCGACATCCGTAGCATATTTTCCCATAATGTAGAAGTCAATGGCTACCATTAGGACCATTAGTGACCCTCCAAATATCTTACGCAGCGCTCAAAAGAAGAAAGTGTCTCATAGAGATTTGGAAGAGTAAATAGACACGTAGTTCAGATTTTGGGAGTCAAATAAAGCTGCTTCAAGATTCTTTAAAATAACCTATTTTGTTTAAATGGTTCCATAAAGAACCTTTAACACCTGAAGAACCTTTCTGTTCCGCAAGAGGTCTGCGAAGGAAGGTTCCTCGGAGTATAAGAGCAAGAAAGAGATACGGAACCAAAAATAGTTATACATTTTTAAGAATGCATCTCTTCAGGTTGAAATTATTTGTTTCAAAATAACTAGAAACCAACATTTAGCGACCAATTAGCTACCGGCGTTTGGATTTTGAGGCCAAGAACTGAACCTGAACCTCGGATACGGTCACAAACTGGATTCGGTGCCAAAATTATAGGCTCTGTAAACGCTGATCCTCCCTAAGCGTCTTGCAAAGCTAGCTGTTTTTCCCTTTATAACATGATAAGTCATCAACAGCTTGGGTTGCACCAGTCATCTTCAGTATGCCGAAGATTTTCATGATGACTCTCACAACACATGTGCTAGCATTCACACACTCACACACACACACACACACACACACCAGTAACTAAAGCTAACGTCAGGCATCACACGCCATCTATTACATTATATTTGAGGCAAAACAGGCCTGAATTTACTCGCTCTCTTTCTATATCATATATATATATATATATATATATACGTTAGAGAGGCGTTTCTCAGTACAGAGAATGCCTCAATGGCTCTGTTTGACTTCAGTAACGTAAATATCTCCGTGGCGTTATATCGTACAAAATGCAAACAACGTAATGACTCAAAATAACAGTTTACCTTCACGGCTTACCACAGTGTAATGATATGTAACCCTTTTTGGCAGTTTTGAATCATCTGACGGGCCGTGCCGTTTGCTCGTTTATTCTAACGCAGTAACACACACACACACACACACACACACCATCATCATCATCATCTTCTTCACTCACCCTCTTTTACGCCAGGCAGGTTGTTCTGATCAATACTAAAATCAGCCATGTCGTCGTCGGCGCGTAATGTTTCTCTGGGGTTTCTGAAGGTTATTGTTTGACAGACGGATGGCGGTTTCCGTCAGATAAATAAATCCCGATCGATGTCTTCGCTAACGTGCGGCTCTGATTGGTTTCTGTCGGGAGCCGAGGTTTCTGTCCGTCCCTCCCTCTGTACCCTCAGCAGATGAATATTGCCAGCTCTCTCTCACACACACACACACACGAAGGAAAAGCTGAGCTGTGTGTGCGTGTGTGTTTGCTACGGAAGGCAGGGCGGGACAAGCCCCGCGCGCACGCACTCGCGTTCTGGCACGCAGAGGAGCGCGTGCGCGCGCACGCGAGCAGACAAACACAATGGTCCTGCTCAAATTCTTTCAAAAGCAGCAGGCTGCCTGGAGGTCTTGCACATGTTCGAAACCTGGGGCCTGTTTCATAAAACAAGGTTACCGAATAAGCCAGCTTTATTTCAGTTAGTCTGACTTATCGCCAGTTACTTTGGTTTTAAATAAGTCAGACTATCTGCCGTAAGCCTGGCTTATTTGGTAAGCTTGTTTTCTGAAACAGGCCCCAGGTTACTGTTGTTAGTTATGTTTGAAATGCAGACACTCTGATACTAAGTTCATTACTTTAAATCGCTTTTTAATCGCTAACTATAAAATGTAAATATGATACCATAAACAGATAAAATATATACTGTGTATATAAAGTAAAATATTAATTGAATAATCATTTACTATTATTGTTGTTGTTGTAATGTCATATATGTTTACTTTGTAAGAAAGATTAAAAGGTAAAATACTGCATAAAAAATAAAAACTTCTAAAAAAATCGGATACATTTTTTTTTTCTTTCTTTTTTAAATTAAGGGTTTCTATGGAATGGAAAATACTTTAATTCTACAGTTTTCATTTACAATAACATCAAAACACTAAAAACATTTTATGACGAATATAGAGTGCAATATTTGCTTTTTATTTGTAAGAAAATTTTCAGTGCCTTATGACTGTCCGTTTCAATAATAAAAAGAAAATAATATATATGATTGAAATTATTTTGTAATCATTGTGTTATGGAAATTGTAATTTAAAATAATAATAATTAGTAACAATATACAAAATAAAAAAAATACTTGAAATAAAAAACTGACAAAAATAATTTTGTTTAAACACAACATCCATCATCATACTGTTTCTTGTTATTCTAGGCACTGACTCACATATACTTTTAGTTAAATTAAAAGAAGAATGCCAGGAACATTTTACCATCCCCAGATGAATGATACCCAGTATCGCCAGTGATTTACTCTCGTCCTAACATACTCCGCGGCTGATTGATTGCCCATCGCTGGCCCTGAGACCACGTCAGAACATCAGTCCCAGCTGTCACGGACCCTCTTTTTAGATACAGAACGTACACCGTCACACTTTTGATTTACAGCGATGACACATCTTCACGCCTAAATAAAAGTATCCCATCTGAAGAGCCTCCAGCAGAAGCGGCTTTGGTCGGGGCAGGAGCAAACACACGCCAGGATCTTTCCCTCAGTGCCATGGACAGACCATCCTCAGGAAGTCTTCTTCCACGACTTGCTTTTTTACTTCTGGTTGGTGCTCTCAACATTCATACAAGAAGCCTCGCAAGCCCAGGTGAGAACGAGCCGCTAAACGACTGGTTTTTAATCACAGATTTTATTCAAACCAGTCTCGTTGTATCTTAAATGTGTGCTGAATTGCATATTTCCACTTTTACAGTCGGACAGGTTTTCCATCCAAAGGATGATTTAGACGTCCAGAACCAGATCTTGGCATTTCTGCTACGAAAAAACATCATGCCTGTGCAAGAAAAGGATGTAATAGGTACATAAATGCATGTTATTTATCTGATTTTCGTACTCCTAGCAAATATAATGAATAAGCATTTTATAATCTGCAAACCTGCACTTCTTCTTGAATCTCAGGACTAGAGCTGGCCAGAAAAATCGTAGAGCTGCAGGAGGTATGTTTAATTTCGTCATTTTACATCAAAAATATTTGTACTAAAAAAAAATTAAATAATATATATACATATATATATATATATATATATATATATACACACACACACAGATACAAAAAAATATATATATATAAAAAAAAAAACAACTGTTATTATTATGAAAGCTAATTGTCTGTTTGTTGTTTCAGCTTGCAGCTCTTCAAGAGGAGTTAAATGTAGAAAGGAAATTGGTGTCAAATACAATAGAAAAAGAGCGATCGATGACCAGCAAAAGAGATGATGGTGGGTGTTACTTGTTTTATGAGCAGATTTGATTGCATAAATGCAAATTTAACCCCCCCCCCAATTTTCTTTTTAGCCTGTTTCTGGAAATACTGTGTTTGAGGATCTTAAAGAGAAGAACCTGCAAAATCATCTAACGCCTTAAGATGTGTCAAACAAGCAGACGTTTTTCAGATACGGAATTATACGTATTCATAATGTGTCATGATAATCATGATAGCTATAAGGTACTCTTATAACGAAAATGTATTTTATGTAAATGTCATACCAGTAAGACATCAAGTGAAATTTTTTGATTTGACTCTATCATCTTATTGTGCAAAACACTGTATTTTTTTTTTAAGGATCTTGAGTTTATGATTAAACATGAATGCATGATTTTACTGTAATAATTGCAATTTTATATAGGTTAAACTTGACATCTGCCTTGAATGATGAAGATCTTTTTAAGAGCTCTTGTCTCCCTCTAGTGTTAGGACTAGTGTAAGACTGAAGGATGTCAGTAAAATGTCACGCAGAACAAAAGAATAAATTAACCTTACCGACATTCTTTAAAATTCCTTTCTGTGTTCAACAGAAGAAAGAAACACAGCTTTAGAAAAACCTTTTTAAAAAAGGTATACTTTTGTACCTATTCAAATATTCAATTATATTCAAATATAAGTTCAAATATGTACACTTTAAGTCCTAATATTTACCAAAATGGACCCTTTAGGTACAAACATGTACCTTTTGAAATGGTCCCACCCCAGCGGCAGCTTTTGTGCCTTTATTTCTGAGAGTGCATAAAGACAGAGGAATAAAAAAAAAGAATTAGAGACACTTTTTAGTGAAAGAAAAGTTTGGTTTAGTCCAAACAAAAACAAGGGACATGTAAAGCTGCAGGAAGTACGTTTCATTTTAGTCCCATGCTTTAAATAGAAAAAGGTTTATTGTTTTTAAATACAATTAAATATTTAATTTGCATTAAAGTAAAAATACAATATATATATATATATATATATAGTTATTCTATTCTAATACTGCCTTTTTCAATCAATAAATGAATTAATTCATTTAAATAAATTAATAAATAAAATAAATGTGTTAACAGCATATATTTGCATTAATAGCATAAATTAACTGCATTACTGAACATTCAGTCTTTTATTTTAAGAGAGAAATTGGAAGTTGGAAGACAATAACTTCTACAAGTACACACAATAAAGACTAAAAAAAAAAAAACCAACTCATCACTACGGATGCAGGCTTCCAGTGGGCTTCACTGCAGAGTATGATAAGAGTCAAAAGGGAAGAGCTATTTCCAGAGCGTGGTTATTAAAAGCAGAATGCATCCATTTTAGCCAGACAGTCTTCAGTATCTGTGAGAGGTAAGTTTAACATTGCTACTTCATTTATATGTATTAGTTACTTAAAGGAATATTTTACACTGAGATGAAAATTCTGTCTAAATTCTAAAGTTTCCAGAAATGCACTCACTTTTATTTCAATCCAAACCTCCATAGCATCCTATCTTCTGTTATTTTTTTTTTATTTTGGAAACTGTGTCCACTTCTGTATAATTAATGTCAATTGGGTCCAATGCTGTTTTGGAGCCGGTGTTCTTTTGAACTCAATGGACAAAAGCCAAAGAAGGATGAAGGTCAAACATGTTTGGAACAACATGAGAGGGAGTAACCATTTATGGGCAAATCATCTCTTTAAAGCATAGTAAAAAAAAATTTTATTGTACATGGGCCAATTTATTTTCCTGAAATAAAAACCAAATTGACCAATTATACATTGAAGAAGACTCTTATAATGACATATGCCTATACTTCTTCCCCAGAATATGTGGTTTACATTTGCTCTACTTCAACTTCTGCCTCAATTCGCCCTCAGTGCTCGTTGTCCCGATCACTGCGTTTGTGATTCTAGGGGTTTTGCAAAATGCACCGGGGACATCACCGACATTCCTCCTCTCAACTCAACGTCAACCTTCCTAATCCTACTAAATGACACAAACATAAGGATCCTCAAAGACAGAAGTTTTCAGTCGTTCTCTCTTCTGCTACGACTAATGATCACGCACAGCAGTCTAGACACCATCCAACCAGAAGCTTTCCGTGGTGCTCCACAGCTTCTGTCCATTAAACTCTCATCAAACGCGCTTTCCGTCTTTCCAGCCAAGGTGTTTAGTGAGCAGAGCAACTTGGAGCAGCTGCAACTAGATGGTAACCAAATAGCTTCCGTTAGTTTAGAACTCTTTGAGGCGATGGTCAATCTAACTGAACTAAATCTGAGCAAAAACCGCATCTCCCTGCTGGACGCTAATGTCTTCCGGAGTTTGACCAAGCTGAATTACTTAAACTTAGCTGAGAACCAGCTGAGGAACCTCCCGAGGACCCTCTTCCATAACCTTTTGCAACTCAAAACTTTGGTGCTTACATCCAACCGGTTGGAGACTATCGAAAGCGGTTCCTTTGACCATCTAAGCAAACTGTTGGTGCTAATGCTACAGAAGAACCAGATCCAACGGATTCCTCCACGTCTTTTCTGGCCCTTGCCATCCCTGCTCACCCTCTCAATGTCTGCCAACCAACTCCAGTATATTCCAGCCGAGACCTTCTACTACTTGCCCAACCTCACCAAGTTCACCTTCTACAAGAACCCCTTGATATCCCTTCCATACCAGCTGATGGGACACATGCCGAGACTCCAAGAGCTGTACCTCTATGAAACCAATCTATCCACTGTCCCATGGAACCTGTTTGCAAACATGACCAACCTACGGGTTCTCAATTTACACTTCAACAACAAGTTGACGTCCCTCCCAAAGGACCTCTTCAGTTATCTGCCCAACCTGAAGAAGCTGTCCCTGAAGAACAATAACCTTCATGAACTGGACCCGAAGATCTTCTCAAACTTGGTGAACCTTCAAATTCTGATGCTTAATGGGAACAAGCTCGAGTCTCTCCCATCGGCAATCTTTCACAACACCTCAAGACTAGAAATACTAGACCTGAACCACAACCATCTGAGCTATCTCCCCGGAGAGGTTTTTGCTCACGCTAGGGCGCTAAAAGACCTCTCTATAAGCGGCAACAAATGGAATTGCAATTGTAGCATTATGGGTATCGCAGAATGGATTCGTGAAAACCCAAAACTAATCAGTGACTTGGACAAAGGAATAACATGCTATGAACCGTACCGCTTAGTAAACCACCCGCTGCAAACGCTGACTCATGAGGAACTCCATTGTGGGGTTTTTCAGCCCACTTTCATGGCGTCAAGTGCCATTACCACTGTTGCTCCATCAACACCAACCCTGCAAGCATCTACGCCTACAAGCACAACAGTAAGAAATACCTCGAATGCAACTACAACTGCAACTACTTTTCCAACAGCCGCTTCCATACATTTTCCTACAACTGATCTTATTTATGTGCAACAAGCCAATGGTAACAACATTGATGTAGCATTCTACGATACAATTGTGCTGGATAACGGACCAGAAATTGTGCACAACAATCATTACAATGGCTGGGTGTACCTGTGGACTGTCCCGTCAACACGTACATACAGTGGATTCATGATGGCTCTCTACATTGTTCTCCTGGTCAGCGGTGTAGTCCTGATTGTGGCCAGCTTGTGCGCTTTGTATCGGCTTAATAAGGTGATATGGGTGTTAGGAAATGTCAGTATGGGAGACAACCTGAGAATAATGTCTAGTAGAATGAAAAGCTTCAAAGTCAAACTCTAGAAAATGCTTCAGTTATTCTCTAGTGAACTGCTATGCATTTTCACATTATATAGGGCATATTGTAATTTGTCTAATTCTACTCTATACATATTTATAAGGAATGTTAAAGCCTGAGCCCACTAATCAAAAGCATCTGCCTAGCATTTTTCCTCATTGAAAAATTATGTTCAGCACAATTTATGTGACAAGCTTCAAAATGTGTGTAATCGTTGCATTCCTACAGCCTTTTTTTTGATTAATCTTTTGTTTCTTTTCTCAATACACAAGTTTTCCTTCCTGCAGTTTACACATTCCAGTGCTTTACATTCACAAAACTGATCCGGACACACCCTTGGTGGTTATTTGCAAAGTGTCAGACCAAATAAAATGTTTCTGTTCTTTTGAGAGTGGTTTGTTTGCCATGTATGCCACCTGGTGGTTAGACAATATAGAGCAGAATGTTCACATGCTAACATATGAAACTTAACACATAAATAACATGAGAGAATTGTATCTTCATGTTTAGAGTTACAAATAGCATGAGATAATGTTTTTTTTTTTTTTTTTTTACATTTTCTGTCACACCACACACTGATATATATACACACACACATTTATATTTATATGTAAATTTAAATATATATAAATATATATATATATATATAGGCCTATTTTATTTGAGATCAGTAGGCTATATATATATATATATATATATATATATATATATATATACATATATATACATATGTATGTGTGTATGTATTTAAGCTATTATTTCAGGGGAAGCATTACTAATATAGTATAATAACTACTGTTGTTATTCTTTTTAGTGTCACTGGAGGCACAAACATCACGTTTCACTTTTAAGTGTAAGACAGAACCACCCAATGAAGGGATGTGGCTCAACTCAAGTTTGTACTATTTCAGCATAGTTTAGCTTACACAGCAAACATGTAGTAAGCAATGTTATCAAATCCTTACCACTCCCACACGACTAACAATACGCCTCAATGAACGAGTCCTGATGTTTGGTGTGACTCCGAAACTCAAAAAATGTGTTCACTGATGTAGTATGCTTGTCTGTGGGCGCGGTCCATCCGCCAATAAAGCGTGAAATCCTGAAGGTCTATTACAACATTACCAGGATGTTTCACATCTTCGAAATGTTTTCCGAAATGCTTCACACATAAATAAAGAAATAGAAAAAAAAGAACAAATTCAGAGTCCCGGCTCGTATAGATTATCTGGATCCCGTTTAACTTTGGCTACTCCAATATAGTTTAAAAACTAGGAAATATACTCCGCCTCACACTCATTTAAGGCCTAAATGTTATGACCCAACAAACACAGAACGTTCCCCTAACGTTCCCGTTTGGTTATGTTTTTGGGAACCAAATAAGGTTATTGTTTAGTTGTTATATAACTATATAAACAATTAAAACTTATTTGTAGAGGGTTATGATTATTCTAATGCTGAAATTTGTATTTTTAAAACTATTTTCGCAGAATTTCATGTCTGAAATAAGCTTATAATTAGGTGTAGACAAGTAGTCAAATCGAATTATAATGACAATATAATTCCAATTGTATAATTCCATAAGCGTAGTCAAAGCATAAAATAAACACTGTGTTTGTTTGTATGTTTCACCTCGCATCCTCAGATCTGAACGCGCTCCCAGCACGCGCTTTTCCCCTATGTTCATTTAAAGGCGCATGCTCGCGAAATGTAAAAATGAATGGTAATTTCATTTTACTGACTGACTAACACGCGTTTATTGATCTCTTTATTGAGTAATTATTTACAATTAATATATATTCGAGATTAAATATTGTGAATTCTGAGATATTTTACCAGTCTAATAGAAGAGAACGTGATATTAACAGAGAAGTTTTTGTTTACGGATCAAAAGAGAGAAGCACAACATCATAAAGTGGTAAGAAACAAATGTTATCCTAATCAAATAAATGTTTTTTTTCACTTTTAATTTGTGTAAAAATAAAATGTACATTTTTAAACCACAATATTTTGTTGAAGTCATTGTTATTTGGCGCTTAAGAAACGTATGGCATGGTGGTTAATCTCATATTAACGTATAATTCAATCTATTTGAATGGTCCTGGTAGTTTAATTTGCTCTGGTTATCTGTAATGGTTAAGCAATAGTTTAAAACAAGACATGGTTTGTAGTACTGATATTGAGGTCCATATCTGTCCGTCTTCCATGCCACAGGTGGTGCTGGGTGATGAGGCTACCGAAGTACAGCAGCGGCATCAGTCTACAGAGGCTAGAAGAACGTTCTGGGATCCTTCCGAGAACTTCCTGGATACCTTTCCTTTAGCCAGGGAAGTTTTCTTTACGTAAGTATAACATTCCCTTGTAGATTAGGGGAACGTTCCGGAGAATGTACCACCACATGAGGGAAACCTCCCCTAAAGGTTCCCAGAATGTAGGGGGTAAAAAAAATAAAAAATAAAAATATAAAGTCTGTGCAAAGCTCGTTCAAGGTTGGTGAGTTCTGGTATTATTGCCTTTGCCAGGCTCTGCTCTACAAGCAAAGTTTAAAGCACCGTAGGTGAATGAAGAAAAGTTAAGTGATACTGACTATGTAGTGGGCACCCCTGAAAGAAGGAGAAAGACTGGTGTATGCCACATTAATATGCTTAAATTGTATGTCTCTTGTCCTGACACTAAAGGACAACTTGCCGTAACTTCTGTAGACGTGGTTCCTTCAGAATATTTTCCTTGTGTGGAAGTGCTTGTCTCTCCGGAGCTCGTTTGCAAAATTCTGAGGCTCTAGTAACTAGGAACTTGTCTAGTTCATCTCAAAGTCAACTCTCTCAACTTATACAGTTAATTAATGAGTATTCTTCTCTTTTCTCAGATGTACCAACAGTGAGTAATGTGTTGATGCATGATATTGATGTTGGTGATCTTCCTCCTGTTAAGCAAAATGCTTATCGTGTGAATCCTGCAAAATGTGAAATTATGAAAAAAGAGACCCAGTATCTGGTTGAAAATGGTCTAATGTGCCAAGTTGTAGTCCATGATGTTCCCCATGTTTGTTAGTCCCAAAACCTGATGGAAGTTCATGCTTTTGCACTGATTACCGCAAGGTTAATCCGTTAACTAAATCAGACTCCTACCCTCTTCCCAGAATGGAAGATTGTGTTGGAAAGGCTAAGTTTGTAACCAAATTGGACTTGCTTAAAGGGTATTGGCAGGTACCACTCACTGAGTGTGCTTCAGAGACCTCAATCTTTGTTACACCAGATGCCTTTCTGCATCTCATCTGCAGACCTTTGAGGAAGTGTTCTCAAGGTTTCAAGCTGTTAATCTTACACTTAATTTGGCAAAATCTTAAAATAACCTAAAGGGAACATTCTATTTACGCCAAGGATACTTTCCTGGCTAACCAAAAACTAACGTTCCCAGAACATTCTGGGAACCAAAAATTGTTAGCTAGGGATTCTTAATCTTCCACTGTCAAGCTGTCATAGCAACCAGAAAACTGTGGTAATATCATAGGCATCAAATTCAAGAATAAACTTGAAAACATGAGTCATGGAGAACAGATGAAAGACTTCGTTATGTCAATGGCATCCAGAGATTTGTGTGAACATGTTCAGGTATGAAAACATCCCACTCTATCTGCCTGTCGACCCGACGGTATATACAGGAAAATGCGAAAAGTCTGTCACAAACATGAAACATAGCAGGTCGCTCTGAATAAATATTTCCCACCACCCCATGATGCCTAAAATGCTTTTCTCGAAGATTCGGATCTACGAGTTTAAGGACCTCATTCGGAACAAGAACGAACCGAAAACGTAAATGATTTTTCCTCGTCTCTCTGCATTGACTGAAAGATGGATTTATTTACTGAAGTGTTTAATTTAATTTCATAGACTGGACGTTCTGTTGAGCAGGAAAAAACAGAAAAGCAATATCCGATGTGTTTTGATTAAGAAAAATACCGAACCCTGTCTTTATCAGTAAGTTTTTAAATTGTTATAATTACAGTGGTGAAATCATCAGTTTATGGGTATCTTACCTGATGTATAAGTAGTCCATTTTAAAAGAGGCCAGATAAAATGTTTCATTCCTTCAGAGTGACAAAGTTTACATATACATTTCAGTCTTCATAAAAGAATTAGAAAATATTTCAAAATTTTTTATATGACTACGTATGGTGGGAATATTGTATTTTAGGTACTATTTAATTTGATTTCCTCTTTTTTTTTTCTTAAGACAAGACAAAGGGCCAAAGTTATCTGATCTGCTAGAAAACAGAGGTTAGTTCAACCACCAGTCAACTTTAAATTATATGATTTATATGTTTCAGTTTAGTATATAAAAAATGTATTCTTTTGCGTACAGACTATTTGGACGCCTTTCGCTCATTTCTCCAGTCTGAGTTTAGTGCGGAGAACATCGAATTTTGGCTTGCCTGCAGGGAATATAAGCGGATGACTTCATCTGCCCAACTCTCTAACAAAGCAGCAGATATCTACAAAGAGTTTCTCCATCCTATGGCTCAAAAAGAGGTCAGCATAGATATATAAATTGATATATAAGTAGTTGTTCCAGTTACAGTAAATTGCAACACAGAGAAATGCCATTGCATCGTAGGGGGCGGGCGGCGGGGGGGGTGTGTGTGTGTGATGGTTAACTGTAAAGTATAACGTAAACTAAAAAGTTTCTCCAAAAAAAGAGAAAGTTGTACATGTGCATGTCGCAGATGAACTTAGATGACTTTTTAAAAAGCATGACTAATCTCACAAAAGAAACACAAACCAGAATGTTTGCATTTGCCATTTGCTTAACAAACTAAATATCATTCAAATGAAACTGTTAGTAATGAAATAAACTTTATTTTTCGTGGATGTAAATATTACAATTTCACAGGTCAACGTTGACCATCAGACCCGTGAGAAGATCAAGAGATCTTTGGTTAAGCCTGACCTCACTTGTTTCGATGAAGCCGAGATGCATATTTACAGACTGATGGAGAAAGACTCCTGCCCAAGGTTCCTCAAATCTGAGGCCTATCAGAACCTGAGGAACGCAGCCAGGAACCCCATGTAGACCAGCCGATGACTACTAATTCACTGGAAAAATGCTTCTTAATGAGCCGGTGCACAGAAAGAGGACATATGCACGTGGTCTGGAGGAAATGACAGAGGAGAACAGAAAGTATGTGGTGTGCAGAAGCTCTGCTTCAATGGTTTAAGTGATAAGATGAATGAAAATAAAATTGAAAAAAGTGTCACTGTTACAGGAAATGATCAAGAGTGGAGATACGTTAAATGGTTTAATCTGATATTTGAGAGATGGGCTGGAATGTTATGATAAGTAGGTGACTTTTCTATAAATGTTGGTCTTGAAAGTCGATTTCAGTTAGATTGTATCAGACACGTGATTAAGTGTTGAGAAATTGTATTGTGGAACAAGATAAACTGTTAGTTGACATCAAACTGCATGTTGGCCTTTTTTATTACCGTTATAATCTTATATTTTATAATAGACAGCATTTAAAGATTCACTTTACTTTAAACACATAAAAAGTACGATACTGGAAAAGTAACAGGGTTGAAATTTACAGTTCTGTTTAACATGCAAAAACTTGAAACTGCAAATGTGTAATTAAAAAGATATTTTAATGCTGTTGTTTTCACAAATTAAGCAACAAAATAAGAGAGAATTGCTATTAAATCCCCTACTAAAAATTAAATAAAATAGTGATAAAAAAGATATTAACTCAAGATGATAGAAATGATAGAAAAAAATAGACTAGATTTTGGATTTTGTACTTAAGATTATTATTTATTTAAGTATTTTATTTATTTATTTTTTACTAAAGAATTAGTTGGTAAATACAATGGCAATTATTAAGGTAACAGGGTTGACACATAACCTAAAGTCAACCATATATTCAACCATATTCCATACAGGAATTACTGGATTTATATATATATATATATATATATATGGTCCTTCTCAAAAAATTAGCATAAAGTTGATAAAGTTCATTATTTTCTGTAATGTACTGATAAACATTAGACTTTCATATATTTTAGATGCATTACACACAACT
>JAUYWG010000060.1:8834577-8846348 GCA_034779775.1 Enteromius afrohamiltoni | reverse complement strand
TTGATTCAGATGATTAGGTTAATTTAATAAAATAAAACAGTTTAAGAATAAAACAGAGAAAATATAACAGGGCTGACACATAACCTTAAGTCAACTATATATGTACATAAATAAATTGCTCCAATTTAAAAAAAAAAAAAAAATTTAATTAATAGAACACAAGAATGAAAATATGACAGTAACAAGGTTGACATAACTATCCATCTAATCTATTCTTTGTGTTTATGAAAATACAAAGGAATATTTAATTGATGGAATGTTTATTACTAAAGCAGAATACATGATGGTAACAGGGTTGATCTAAAACCTTAATGTATTTTTCTCTTCAAATCTAATTAGAAAATAGAGTTTAAATTGAAATACATGGGTATTTATCCATCTTTAAAAAAAAAAATACAAGCAATAACTTTATTTATTTTATTTTAAATATTACCTTATTTTATATATATATATATATATATATATATATATATATAGATATAAAATCCATGTTTTTTGTTTACAGTGGATTTCTTTTTAACAATTCAATATTAATTTAAAGAGTGAAACAGCGTTTGCCCTCTTTATGATTACAACACAAAAAAATACTGTGATCTACAGATGAGCTTTACTTAGAAAGTCTGTGGACAATGACTAATTTATGAGCAGAAACCTCTGGGAAGCCAGTTTTTCACAGTTGGTGAGGAACTGTGTTTTGGTCACATGTCTGACCCAAGTTAATTGAAGCAGAGTTGAGCCTTAAGTGAGAGACATTGCCATATAATACAAAAATAATCCATGTCAGCGCTTGACCCCACGATGACAATCACTTACCTCCTGAGATTCATAGCTTAAAAAGGCAATTCAGAGCATCTAAGAATAACTGTTTGATTGACCTAAAATTTCACCAACACAGTGAATGTCAGCGGTCGTCTGAAGCATGCTAGATCTCCCTCAGCGAATGCCCTTCTTGGGGAAGATAATTCTATAACAAAGACACCACTGTATGGTGCATGTGTGTGATTAACATGATTTATTTTTTCTTTTCTGGATGCACAGTATTTGTTTTTCATATAACAGCGTATAAGGATTTTCATTAGATGCTCTTATAGTTTTTATTCACATATCTACAAATTTATTTTTTATATTTTCTTTTCTATGGGTACACGTGAATGTTTTGGACACCATTTGCTGCTGAGAGGCCAATGTCTTAAAATAAAACACAATGTAATGTACAACTAACTCAAACATACGTTATTAGATTTTTTCCCATATACATTTGTTTCCGGCTTAAACGCGACACAAATGTTGTCACTCAGAACTGAAGCTAATGTGAAATCATGTGGTTATACAGACATAAGGAAATGAACTTACAAAGATGACCGTTAAAAGTAAGCTCCCATCATGCAACTGTACAGCGGATGTGCCTATTATTGATGAGACGTTTCACCAATCTGTAAGTTACTGGGTTTCATCCTGCCGATGAACACGCCGACCAATCTCTAACACAATCTGCCCATCATCTGCTGCCAAATACACAGTCACCATGGCAACTAAAAGGAAATGAGTAATGAGGCGCTGACATTGCCAGAGGCACAAAATTGCTCAATTGCGCACAATGGAGAAACTGACAATGTTACAGTGTGAGATAGAGCGCGCCGGTCAGGTGACTTTGAGGATGTCTCTACACACTCACACTAACGCACGGAGTCAAAAGTGAACGCTTGACTGACCATAGCCATTTTTGGATAAGCTAAAGCAAAGTCACTTACTATGTATTAATACACATAAAACACAGACAAAGGTCAATTTAAAAGGGTCCATGGAGTAAAATTAAGGAAATATAAAGGAAAATCTAGTTAAAAATGCACATGCCAAGTACTTAGAAATCTCTTTTATCTCAAACAATTTCCAAATAATGTTTAATTTGATGACTCTAAAATGGTCATGCGGTGTAACACATCATTATTTTCCAAAATTTATGTTAAGCTTTTAAGTTGCTCCCACTTTATATAAAGTGGCCTTAACCATGTTCTCACATTTAAATGAATCAATTGATACATTGCACTTATTGTTCACATACATCTTTAAAAATACCTATAGTAACATCTGTAATTAATTTCAGTAATCACATACTTGAGCTGTTGACCCATCCCTTACACCTTAGCCCATCCTTAAACCTACCCATACCGCCAAACTTGCCCCTAACTTTACCCATGTCCACCTCAAAAGCAGCAAACGTGTTTTGCAATACAATGACCACAGTAAGTACATTGTACTTATTTTTTGAAGTACGTAGTAGTTAAGTGTACCTAATATAAAGTGTGACCTTTACGTTGTATGTATATTAAGTTTTGACTAACACCAACTTGTAAAATATTATTACTTAACAAATATATCATTTTTATACATAAACATCATGATGCTTATTATTGTTGTTGAGTTGCACCAAATGGTATTTTAAAAACGCCATGTTGTCTTGTCATAAAATATCAAATGAGCTATTTTCAGAAAGATACTGACCTTTAAATACAGTCATGGGGTCTGCAGGGCTCTGATATTTTATGCTTTTTGTTATATATATTTATGTTGGTTGCACAAGATGACTCGGGGAGGGGGTGGGGGTAAAAACAAAATAAGCATTTATTTTGCTAATTTAAATGTTTTATTTTTTAACTCATAAATATCTTTGTGTGTTTAAACTGAACTTATTTATTTTGGCTTGTCATAAAACGTTCAAATACAGGTGTTTTCAGGGATTTATATAAATTATGCTTTTCTGTGCATGTTGGTTGCACCACATGAAAAATGTATTTAAAAAAATATCTAGAATTGCTAAATTCCAAGTATCATTATGCTTTGTGGGGTTGCAACACAACATATTACAACCTGAACTAAGCTTCCCTAAACCTTTTTTTCATGTGATTTTTTGATGCATTTATTAATTTATTCAGAAATATAATCTTTTTGTGTGTGTGTGTGTGTGTGTGTGTGTGTGCATTTGTGTGCGGGGCTGCACCACATGACATTTCATAACCTGAACTAATCTGACCTTCACACATAGTCATGAGGGTCTGCATGGGTCTATAATGCATGCTGGTTGCACCATATGACTTTTATTTGACAAACAAAAGTTTAATAAACATTAACAAGCAGTTTTCTTAAATTGATTAAACAGACATTTCTTGTCCTCAAGAAATATTTCTGGTGATACATTTCTTTGCAGAGTTTCATTATGCTGTACGTTCTTCTGAACAGCATGTTGATTTCTTAAAAAGCAAAGCACCAGAACCTCGCAGAACTTCAGCACTTGCCCTCTGACATCAGGCAGTAAAACTCTAGGTTCTAATCGTAACTTTTATTTTCAGCGCAGGAAAACTAGTTACTTATTATCCTCATGTTTGCAAAAGGATTCCTTTGTGTAACCTCTTTTATGCTAATAAAACAGAAAACAAAGAGAAATGAAACGGCTTAACCATCTCATTTGACTCTTATTTCCATCCGTGCTCCATTACAGTTTGGCCCTGTTTACGTCTGTAGATGACTGAAAAACTCAAAACATGCAAAGCTGTAATTTGCTTATCAGCTATTTTAGCAAGGTAAATGCGTATTTACATCTCTAAAAATATGGAGAAACAGCCTATGCTTTTCGCACACGAGCGGCCAGGGAGGAGGGGGAGGGTTCATCGAGGCTTCCTCTTTTGTGGTCCCTGTTGGTGACACAAGCCCTTAGCAACCGTCGCAGGGCATAAAAAGCAGAGCAGGATACGCAGAAGGGAAACCTGTAGAGCACCAAGTGCAGCATGATCACTAGCAGGAGCGCACGGCTGTGGATTCCTGGGCAATAAGCCCTCGCTCTACCATGCCTGGCCTAATCCCACAACCTCTCCCAACACATTTCAACATGGACAGAGACGACTGCAGGAGAAACAAGACCTTGTAAGTGTGATCTTCAGGCATTTGCACTCAACTTTCAGCACAAGGGAATCTATTGTGAGTCCCAGCATGCTTTAGCTTAGGTTTGCATGTGTGAAGCGTAAAATGCCGACAACCAAGCTGACTTTCTCTCTGTAGAGGAAAGAACCTCATGTGCCGCCTAAAGTGTATGTTCACCAGTTCATCTGCTCCTGAGAGGTAAGGAGAAAGCGACATACATATAAGGACCCCAGGTCCAAAATAGTTCAAACAAGAGTTATTGCTTCTAATCCAAGTACGCTCAACTAATCAAACCCGTCTGATCTCAGCAGGCTAAGTTTAGAAGACACCCAACAATGGTCCCAGTCTTTGGAGCGACTCCTTGGTTCCAAATGTAAGTCTTTTTTGAAGCTATTTTTGGCATAGCACTACTGAGGTCAGAGAAAACTAAAACATGAGAAAATTAAAGAGGTGCTGGTTTATATTTGCGTGTGTTTTGACGCGCACCCACATTCGCTTCCCTCCAGATGGCCTGGCCACATTCCGCACCTTTCTGAAAACAGAGTTCAGCGACGAGAACATCGAATTCTGGCTGACGTGCGAGGACTACAAGAAGATAACGTCGTCCTATAAGATGAGCTCAAAGGCGAGGAAAATCTTTGAGCAATTCGTCGAAGCAGAATCTCCGAAAGAGGTACAGGATGCACCACATGACGCCCTGTCGCTATACAAATCAATGAGGCTATGCTAGAAGTGCCTGTTGTATTGTGATATGCTTTTATTTTCTCCATTTCTATACAGGAATTGTATATGTATTATATTTAGATAATTTCAGACTAAATCATCCAACCATATATATGTATATAAAATGTAATATAATTTATATTTATATAATTTTATATTTAATTTATAAATATTAATTAATAATATGTATATTTGTAATGGATTTGCATGTATATACAGGTGTAATGTTATTTAAAAAATAATAATTAATCATTCATTATACATACATTTATATGTCTATAAAGCAATATAAAATAATGAAATATTTAAAAATAATAATTCATTATAAGTTCATTTGTATGGATTAGTATGTATAAACAGTGGTAACATACCATAATTATGATTCATTATAAGTCAGTTGTAAGGGATTTGTTTTTATATACAAAATATATTCATATATTAATTGAAAATAAGTATATTTGTATTAGATTTGTATGTACATACAGAAGTAATATAATAAAACATAAAATAAATCTTTATAAAAAATAATCATTATAATTTCATATATTTCATTATAATTTAATCATTTCATATATTTCATTATAAATATATTTAAATTGACTTTTTATGTATATTTAGTAGTAATAAAATATAAAAATAATAAAAATAAATATGTAATAATTAATTCTAGTACATTTGTGTCAAATTTGTATATACTGTATACACTATAATATAATATAATAATTATAAATAGATTGCTGAAGTCTACAGCAGAACTGAACTTAGAGCTGAGTCATACTTAACTGATCATAGGGTCACTAGGGCCATATAATGTGGGGCCACTAATCGTCAGGGGCCCCCAGCAAAGGAGCCTGACACCTGGAAACAGGCCACGGCAGACCTAAATATATATATATATATATATAGGAGTAACGTTTGATTGTAAATAAAAGGAAAATATTAACTGATACTGGCTTTGTCACAGCACAAACTATTGCTTTTGATCACTCAATGTTGTGTCATTTATTTATTTTTTAACTATCGTCTCATATTTTCCCGCTATTACGACTTAATTTTTTTGCATACTTCTGAAGTATTTCCCATTGTGTGGACACTACCTATTGTAATCGGTCATCTCCGGTGTATTTGCATCACAGATAAACATTGACTATCAAACACGGGAGGAAATCAAGAGGAAAGTGAAGAGTCCGACACCGCAGTGTTTCGATGATGCTCAGAAGATCGTTTACGGACTGATGGAACGTGACTCTTACCCCAGATTTCTACGGTCTGAGATGTACAAAGCCCTTCTTGAGTCCCTCGCGGCGGACAATGCTCAAAGATGACTCTATGAATATATCACACCAAAGATAAAACTGGAACGGTCTGATCTTGTGTGCAGGACCAGAACCCCAAAGCTTGCACCCCCACCATGTGGATCAGACCCCAAAAGACCTCTGAGACTAGAAGGAGACAACATGGAGCAATCGTTGGGAACATGCCATTGATATCAAGCTCAACATGTTACCGCCATGAGTGCTTCTTAACTATGGGTGCTTCCTGTGCAGATAAGGACCCAGCTTCTTCAAGCCCTTCCGGTGGTTTGTGGGCACAACACTATTTTCTTTTTCTGGCACTTCCAGAGGACCTTTAAGAACTTCTATACCATGTCCTACAATGACTTTAGTAATGAAAAGCTACCTCAGCCTATTGGTTGAGTTGGTTTGGACACTTTTGTGACAGGAACTTGACATATCCTATTTTAACATTGGTGCCTTATTGCCACACAGATGTATAACATTAAAGAAAGTGTGACTTTATTACCTACTTGAAAGTTCAAGTTAAAAATAAGAAATAAATAGAAATACATATAATATAAGAACAGTTGTAGCATGTGTGCCACACACAAAAACTGTAGGCATTACTTGTAATGTTATAAAGTTTAATTTAAATAATGATGTTTTTTATTTATTAGCCACAGCCACTGGTTGGATGTTGTTATTTTAGAGACCAATAAAATAAAGATTAGACACTGTGGAACTTTTGACTCTGTTTTCCTTTTTGTCTGTGGTGAGTTTCATATATAACATTTAAAATGATTTAAGACTTTTCTATTCTAGCCGATAACCGATAAATGTCCAATATTATTTCCCTCAATTTTTTAAAAATACATTAATATGTTAAACCTTTGCCATAAACCTCCACTTTCCCTTAAGTTTTTGATATCTAAATCCTTTACAATATGGAAAAACATAATACCGATTAATACCGATAAATAAAACAATATAGCGTCAATATTGTGTATATCCAATTAAATGGCAGTTTGGTCTCTCAGTTTAATTTATCTTGTTTGAAGGATGTTGCTTTCACTGGAATAAAATACTACAGCAATACCGATACTGAATATAAAACATTAAATAAATCATTAAATGCGAACTTTCCAGCTATTGTCAACTCATTTGATTAATATAGGAATTATTCCTTTCAAACCCTTTGGCCGACAGGTCCCATGACTACATAGTGAAACAATTACCTTTGAAAAAGGAACAGATGAGTTTCAGTTCCCACAGAACAGGGAATTAAGAAAGAAAGACTTCATAAGCGCCAGAGAAGTGTGCATTGCAGCGGCTGCTGAACAGTCATGAGATCTTGCAACTTGCACATTTCTGCTATTGCATGTCTAAAGTTGCTAACCTAGTTTATGATGCAAGTCTTCCTCTGTGAGACTTACCATTTAGGAGACACTTCACGCTAAATTGCAGGGACTGTCCCGCTGGAGAAACTTGAATGTGTTGGTCAAAGGCACATGGCTAACAAAGCAGAACTGTGACCGGAAAAAAAAACAGACTCCTTTTAGGGATTTAAGTTTTCAGCCACGTTTCTCGCATGGAACATGGATGCCTAATTTAGTTTGTAATTACATTTTTAAACTTTAAATATAGAGCTGTTTACGCACGATGTCCA
This sequence comes from Enteromius afrohamiltoni, assembly GCA_034779775.1. Lineage (NCBI taxonomy): Eukaryota > Metazoa > Chordata > Actinopteri > Cypriniformes > Cyprinidae > Enteromius > Enteromius afrohamiltoni. Next base: position 8,838,767 of record JAUYWG010000060.1, on the reverse strand, counting down.
TTTATATTTAATCTGAAATGCTAATTCGCCATATCTAAGAAAGAAGATTTTCCAGAGATTTGGATATGCTAGAATCTGGTTCAATGATTCAATTCACAAGTAGTAGCTTGTTAGCCTATTAGCATCTTGTGTCTACAAAGCACATCACAGTTGTGTAATTTATTTAATAGAACGTAATATGAATGTCTGTTAAAGCAATGCTAATCACCGACCTAACTAAAACAAATGTTAGGTTTGGTATTGTTGGTATTATTTGAAAAAAGCTAATAGCTAACACTAAACTGTTGCTCAAAGACATTAAAACGAGTGTTGCGAGGGGAGAAAACCACTACAACCCTAGTCAGAAGACATGGATGATTTGCTTTCATTTTATTCTTAATAGATTGCTAGCATGCTGATATGCATTTGCAAAGCAAACAGTGATTATGTATGTAATTTATGTTGAACATAATATTAATGTCTGTTCAACACTAATAAAGGACATGAAAAAAAGTTGATATATGCTGGTTAACCAACAAAGAACCACCTTTAACCAGCATCCCAGCGTTAAAACCTACATTTTCCTGCAGAGAACCACTGCAAACCTGGTCAGAAGATTTCAAAGATGAACTTAGCTAGAATGTTGGACATGCTATGGCTTCTTTATTGCTTTTAATTTATCTTCTATTTACAAAGCACACAGCAGTCAGTTTTATATGTAGGCCTAAATTATGTTTCATAACATAATATTATATGTAGTTTATGTTTAAGACAATCTAATAAATGTTAATTGTGTTTTGGACAAACTGGACAGCTAATAGCTAGCACAAAACTTTGTTCAAAGATGACTGAAAGAGTTTTACAGGTGGTTAAAACCACTACAAACCTGGTCGAGAAGACTTCCAGACACTAAACCTTTTGCTAGCAAGTTGGACATGCTGGATATTGGTCAATTTATTACGAATATTACATTTGTTAGCCTGCTAGCATCTTATGTTTACATAGGACACAGTGGGGTTTTAGGGCAAACTGGCTAGTTGAATGTTACTTTGCTAAAGTTGGGAACGGTCCTTCAAAGACAACCAAAAGAGCTTTTTGAGAGGTGATAACTGCTACAAACTTGGTCAGAAGACTTCCAGAGTTTAATCTTTAATCTGCTAACAAGTTGGATATGCTAGAACATGGTTGATTTACTGCTTTTAATTCGCAAATAGTGGCTTGTTAGCATCTTGTACAGAACGTAACATTATAGTCCGTTCAAGCAATGCTAATCACAGACATGCCTACAATTTAGTAGAACAGACTGGACAGCTGAACTTTTATTCGTCTTTGACTTCTCACACAGTCACATAATCTATAAAGCATGAAGGTTATTTTAAGTTCACCAAACAAGCTGCCTCTTTTATGACAAAAACACTATGCACCCTCATCAAAACAGTTCTCTTGTTTTTAAGCTAAGGTACTTTTGGAGTCCCCCATGAGTACAGCACATGTGTCATTGCTGGGAAATACCTTGTGCGTAAAGCTTTTGGACTATCGTCTATTCGAACGGAAACTTGGCAACAATCTCGCTGCGAACCACTTAAGAAGCTCACTGATATTTACAGTCTGAACACCATAACAGACGATAAGTCTTTTAAAAACACTGAGTCTGACATCTGCAAAGCTGGACGATATGGACGGGGTCATAAAAATGAACTTTATATGGAGTTGCAGCGAGTTCCTTTGGTCGGCTTCCTAGCGTGTCCTTTTCCAAAAAGCGCTTATCTTCTGATCACTTGAGGTTTACTAAAAAAAATCTGCCTTGCAAGCATATATTTTTCCTTTTACAATGACAGCATGACATAACAAATAGGAAGTGGTTGAAAAAGCTCATTGTGTTGCAAAAAAATATTATTCACGCTAAGATGTGGAAAATGGGGAAAGATAGCATTGAATGTGGATACTTCTGAAAGCAGCGACCTTAGCAACAACAAAAAAAAACGTTTTCTGCGAAATGTCAACAATTCAGTTCTTGTTACTGTATCACTTCTGTAAGTACATGGAAACTTCACTTCTTCAGGTTTTTAATGGTCCTATGTCTATGCAAATCCAGCTCTTTTCAATATCCTCTTTAGCACTGTATAAGGCCTTGCCGTTAATCATGTACACATATCTGTATTTGCATCTCATTGACTAAATGAATGGAAACATGCATAGTTCTGATGTCACACTGGTGACAGGAACAAACCGCTCTGTTCGGGCTGTTCAGGGATGTGTTCTCTTTCCAGAACCTACGACTCAAAACCAGTATTTCATGTTTGAACTGAATAGGATCAGGTTAATTACAATGTATCATGACTATGACAAATGCATACTTTAAATATTTTTATCATCTTTGTTCTATTTTAAGACAAATGCATGTGGGTTTGAAGATAGGGCTCTAGAACATGGTAAATATGTATTGTAGTATGATGCAAAATGTAATTTTACGAGTTGGCTAATTTCGTACAAATTCATTTGAGTTTTGCCAAATCGTGCGTATTTTACGAGTTGCCAATTTGTATGAATTTGTACAAATGAACTACACCTAACTCCACCCCTAAACCTGCCCGACACTGGGGTTTAGACAAATCGTACAAAATATTAAATACATACGTTTTGTACGAATTAGCATGATTTTGCCACCTTGCCACCCATGTGAATGGGTATGTACGAATTGGTTGTGAGACTGCGTTGATGTAATATAATTATATGTAATTGTATCATTATTTATTTATTCTATGCATAAAGGCTACATAAACACACACACACACACACAAAATTGTGTGTGTGTGTGTGTGTGTGTGTGTACATTTACATAGATATTATCAGTAAAACAAAGAAAGCATGCACAACCTGCAGATCATGTTATCCTGCATGAGAACGTTTACAGATCTTGTACTTGCAAGCAAAGAAAATCTGATCTGCACAAAGTTCACAGCTCAATATATGCCATCTAAGATGAGAAATGCGTCTCTGAGATGTGCTTGGACTATTTCAAACCTGACATTTAAGCTGCATCAAAAAAAAAAAAAAGAGTTTGCATTTGTCATCTAGTCATGCAAATAGTTACTGTGCAGGCATTCTGCTAAATCAGGATAAAGGATGTTTTTGGCAAACACTGATGTATTAAGCTCCACTTTTACAGAGAACATACACTCACTTGAACTCAAAGACGGGTAAAAACGGTTTGCTCCAAACACGTTTATCTAATTTAGCTTTTAAAAGTCAAGGTTTATCTTGTTAAAGACATTTAGGCCCGGTTTCACTAATGGGGCTTAGCTTAAGCCAGGATTAGGCATTAGTTAAATTAAGATATATAAGCAACTTTTACAAAAATGCCTTATTAGAAAGTATTAAAGGTGTGCATCTAAACACAGAACAATGACACTGACATGTTTTAAGATATGTCAGAGCAAGATATTTTCATCTGAGACAGCTCAAACATGCAATTTAGTCTGGGACTAGCTTAAGCCTTGTCTGTGAAACTGGGGTTTAGTCTTCCACCACAATATTGTATGTTTATCTGCAAGACCCTTGAAAGCTGAAACACATTAAGTGTGCGGATCCACTGCTCTTTTTCTTCGGAAAATGCACTTTTCTGTATATTCTAAATTGGAAATCCTTCAATTAGACATCCTGGATTAGTTTAGCCTGACGCTTACAGTCTGAAGCAAAAAAATGACAGAGATTTCAAATGTTTTTTCAACGGTTTGAATCACATCCAAAGTAATTAAAGCCCAGTGATAACAAACTCCTCAGCTTTTTTTTAGAAACGAGTTTCTATAAATAGAGCACTCCTTTCCATAAATAGAAACATGTGGAATGCTGGCTGGGAACAAACCAGTTTGTTTAGTGCCTAAGAAGGATATTGCGTTAACATCCTCGAGTTACAGACGTGACTCAGTGCTGTTCGTCTCTAAACGCACGTTCTTATTCTTTCTTTTTACTACTACGCACATTTTGAAACAAAAACATCATCGAAATGATGTCATAAAATAAAAGGAAATCATGGAAAATGGGAACTGTAAAATCCAAAGATTTCAAGCAAATTGTCATAAAAAGTAGTCTTCAAACACACACTAACACATATAAAGAAACATTAATATCTATTAAATTAATAATATGAATAATATCTATTACAAGAAAAATAAATGAAAAAATAATATTTAAAATATAATAATATAATG
>JAUYWG010000060.1:8787352-8805845 GCA_034779775.1 Enteromius afrohamiltoni | reverse complement strand
AATATATCAAGATATATATATATAGATATATATATATATATATATATATATATATATATATATATATCGCCCAGACCGAGTTCACAAAAAAAGACGGTTCTTCTATGGCATTTAAAACGTTAAAAACTACTTGACAGGCACTTTAAGCATATTGAACAGCTTTTCTGTAGCTCAGAAAAAAATAAGAAATATGAAACCTAAATGGAGGTGGAAGCTGACAACCGAAATACTCTAGATAAACCCTCTCGTCGCCATACTGAATATACACTTTAAAAGTAATCTCAATCCTATCAATCTGTCACTTGATTTGTCAGCCCTTCATTTCCCCTCCAAATAGGTGGCCTGGATCTTAAGGCCCATCTATGTTATCAGTAGCTTTCCACCCAAGACATTCAGCATCCTCAGCGCTGGAGCTTTTATCAGTTGGCTTCAGAGACTCCCGCTGCCCGCCAAAAGCTTGACTACTTTATCTCAGGCAGAAATTGCATTGACCTTGCAGCATCTCCTTATCAAGGCTTCAACCATATTTTTCACAGTAAAACACATCGGTGTTAAATGACGAGCATGTTCCTTCCTTTACTTTACATTGTGTGACTGCCCCATCTATTTTAACATTTACAATTTCAGCACTTCCTTAAATCATCTTCGAAATCTTTTTTTTTTTTGAGGAACATTTTCATTGTTTGCTGAACTGTCAGCTAATAGCACTGTTTATTAGCATATACTGTTAACAATGTTTCAACACCCCATTCCCTAAAGCTACTTGTGTAACAGTAAACCATAAAAATACATTTCATCATTTAATGAAAAACTGTTGTCACAATCAATAGAATAAGTAAACAAACGCTTTTAATGAAATGTTTTGTTTACTGCCTGTGGTTGTGCAGTTTTAATTACGGCAGGCATATACACTTTTGTAAATATGGTGCTATAAAAAAAAAAAAAAGTTGTGTAATTTCTTTTGAAAGGTCTATTGTTAATAGTGTAGTCAGCACAGTTCACACTGTCATGAATGAGGACGTGAGGCGTGCGAGATCAGATGCAGCTGAAAGTTTATTGAGCTCAGGGTCAGGCAGACAAGGTCAAGCACCGGCAATCAGTATCATTAGAGGCATAGACAAAAGAGTAAACGATAATCCAGGCAAAAGTCAAACGTACCAGTAAACAGAGTCCTAAGGGCAAGATGAAAACGTAGATCCAAGTGAAGCAGAGGTCGACAACGATAAATAAAGAATATGAAAACAGGGTACAAGAACACGAATGAACACACTGGGTTGACAGCATACACTGAGACAATGATCCGTGCTAGACAGACAAACAGACTGGTCTATATACAGGTGGCACTGATTGAATGATTGAACCAAACTAGCAACAGAAACACAAAACAAAGTACATAGAAAGCTGGAGTGCCAATCACAGTCTTTAGCTGGCAGCTCCAGCTGGGCGTGACATAGCGCCCTGGAGAACCAACCAGTCAGTGAATGCACCCTTCGAGCCCGTCTAGACTGTGAATACGCCCTACGAGACCAGACAGGAAATCTCAGGAAATTAATGCGCCCTCCGCAGTTGGACTGATGGTGGAAGCGCTCTTTGGAACCCGACCGACTGTGTTAGCGTCCCCCTGAACTCTCTGGACCGCGACTCAGCTACCTCCACGGGTTGAGCAGCCACGAATGGGGGCTCTGGAGAATCTACAGCTGATGCCGACTTCTCCAGAGAGGGTGCAGCCATAAGTGGACACAATGGAGACTCCAAACCACTCACAGACTCTGGAGGTTCTAGCCCTGGGACCTCAGTCAACGTGGAGCTCGGGAATCTGTGTTTCACCAAAGGCTCTTCGGATATTAACCGATCTGGTTTACCATCCGGCCACTCAGGATCGGGATCACAGACAGGGTCTGGCGGATCCAGCCATTCAGGATCGGGATCACAGACAGGGTCTAGCGGATCCGGCCACTCGTAACCCCAATCGCAACCCAACATGGCTGGACACGGCTTCCCTTACTGTGCTACAGGGTTGAGACCCATTACATGCGGGCTAGGAACCGCGAGGACCTTCAGCAGCTCGTCAGGCTGCTTAACTGGGACTGGCAGAGGTGAACACAACCCCTCAGGGATCGCTAGGATGGGTGACAGCTCTTCCAGCTGTAAAACCTGAACTGACTGAGCATCGTGCAGTACACCAGGCTGTGAAACTGGGACTGACTAGGCATGAAACAGCCTCTTGGGCTGTAAAACCAGGACCAACTGAGCTGAACACGGCCCCTGACGCCGTGAAACGGCCTTCAAACCCTTCTTTTGTGGTTTGGGAACCGCAGGGGTTTTAGACGGCCTTGGCAACCGCACAGGCTGGAGTGTACACGGCCCCTCTCGCCGTGAAACAGTATAACAACCAGTCGTTTGCAACCCCACAGGTGGATTAGTCTCAGCAGATATGACCGCAATTGTGAAGTCAGCTCGAATATAGAAGCAATCTGCCTCGCTTCGTCCAACGAAGTGATCGCAGGTGGCGGATTGTACCAGCTGGCGTGACGAGGCAATGAATGTACTCGGCATGAGCCCTGAAAAAACTCATTGCTGATCTCTCTGTGATGGATCATTCTGTCATGAATGAGGACGTGAGGCGTGCGAGTTCAGATGCAACTGAGAGTTTATTGAGCTCAAGGTCAGGCAGACAAAGTCAAGCACTGGCAATCAGTATCAATAGAGGCATAGACAAAAGAGTAAACAATAATCCAGGCAAGAGTCAAACGTACCAGTAAACAGAGTCCTAAGGGCAAGACGAAAACGTAGATCCAAGGGAAGCGGAGGTCGAAAACGATAAATCCAGAATATGAAAACAGGGTACAAGAACACACTGGGTTGACAGCATACACTGAGATAATGATCCGTGCTAGACAGACAAACAGATTGGTTTATATACAGGTGGCACTGATTGAATGATTAAACCAAATTAGCAACAGCTGTGAGGAGAGGTGCATGCTGGGGAATGGAGTCCAGGAATGAAAACATACACAAAACACAGAGTACACAGAAAGCTGGAGTGCCAATCACAGTCTTTAGCTGGCAGCTCCAGCTGGACGTGACACACACAAAAGTAAGTTTGAAGTCAAGATGTTTTTTATTGGTCAGCGTTGTGAACTGATGTGACAAATGTGAACACAATGGAAATGTTTAAACTTCCTTCATTGTCTTTTAAGATGAAGTGGGGCATTTATTCAAGATTAATCATTTATCTAATAAGTATTAACATTTCTTTGTAGACTTCCCTATTCACCTCATTTTTAATGTAAGAACAGGGACAGCTATTGTTTTAGCAAGGCATTATCTGTCATTCACTTGTAAACTGGTATTGGTCATCATATTATTTTACTGTATTGTGGACACACTGGTTTTGTAGCTGAATTAGTCAAATAGGACTCATGCCTCTTTAATCGGTAACACAGATATCAGCCCTTTCAGTCACTTTCCAAGTGGTCACCGTGATTTCACCAAGTAGAATGTGATCCTGGATCAACATCCTTGTTGATCCTGGAACAACATTCTAATCAGCCAATCAGAATTGAGGAATAACTTTTCTGGAAATATCTGTTTTAGGCTTATAAACATAGTTAGGTGCTTCTACACCCTTGTTAATCAGCTATTATTTCCCACTGATTTTAGGCATAATTTTTGGTTAGGGGTAGGTTTAAGGGTAAGGATTGGGATAAGTTAATAAAGTAATGTTGATCCAGGATCACATTCTACTTGGTGAAATCACGGTGACCCTTTCCAAGTACACCTGGATGGACCTAAAAAAAATCCTGTCAAAGTCGCTGTTTTATAAATTCTGTTAAAAAAGTGTGTCAATGGCAGAGAATCATCGTCTCATAAATGATGGAGAATTCTGTCAATATTTTTTTAGTATAATATACCCTATAGTTGTAGAAAACTTAGTACAGTGTTGGTACTGTTTATATTACTATAGTTGTTATATTACCACTATTTATTACTATGTATTTACTATAACATTGCTGTAATTTAACTTTGGCTCCAATTAGCGGATACCAAATACACTAGTCGTCAATCATCACGATCTGGAGATCGAGTTTTATTTCATAAACACACAAAATCATTACTTAGTGGATTCGCTCCCATATTTTAGAACGTGTGGCACTCTTTAAACTTAAGTGTGTACATTGCCTTTGAAACTGCAGCACGCGTGATTAGAATAATCAGGGTGTTATCGACATCTTGTGTGGTTGCAAATATAGTTATCGTTCTTGGTGTGAGCAGGCCTTTACTTGCCAAGTTAAGGTATATGAATCACACACACATACGTTCTCCGTTTCTTCCCACTCACAGGTGTCTTTCTCCAAATCATTCTCTCTATCCGTCTCTCTTTTACTCTTCGTCTCCTCCTGAGCGCCGTGATGCGTCTGTCACTTTCTCTGTCGCTGACACTCCTCTTCACCACAACTTCGCAGATCAGTGGTTGGTTACCATGGCAATGCAACAGCCCAGTTACTCCGGGTGCTACCTGCACCCAACAGTCTTCCCTCTAGCTCCGCGATTTGAAGCCGTCACCCACCCGTGAACATCGCTCTTCAGATAAACAGCCAAGAATAGCTGTTCACACTACAGATGCGTTTCAAATGCGCATTCCGTTATTGTGATCATCTCCTAATGCAGGGCAAGATGTTTTCAAAAAGAGCCGCCTCTCACCGATGCGCTCGCCGTATAACGTGCCATGTTCACGCTTGAAGAATCCGCGCCCGCAGAGCGGAGGAAGTCATTTGTTTTTCCTGTCATTCCTGGATGCGCCCTGCCCCGCTTCCCAGCAGCGCTTGCTCCGAACACATTGAGCTGATCCGCTTTATTTATTGAATGACAGATGGGCCAATTATCATAAAACCAAGAACGGTGCCATTTCCTTTTCAAACAGTTGACTTCATTATCTGCTAGAGTGGAGGGGAGGATGGAGAGGAAAGATGGCGAGCTTCGCACCCTGCCTGCACCTCTGGCGCCTGACCTCACAAATCAAAGGTTGTCGTGCATAGTAATAAGTCCTGCGAGATGGAGCGATGGGAAGAGCCTGGAGTAAGCTCGTTATTGGTTCTTTAAAGTGCTTCCGCAATAGCAACACGATTCTGAGGAAAAGGCGATTCTGAGGAAAAACAGAAGGAAAGAAAAGTGTGTTACAGAGGAGGAAACAGCCATAAATGCTGCTCAAGATGATGGTTTTTACATAAATATGTGCAAAGTGACATAATAAATTGAATGAAGTTGAAGTTTGATATTTTCCAATATCCCACATTTTACTTTAATATTAAACTATGATTTTAGACTATGACTACATAAAATTGAAAACTATAAGCACTAAATAAGCACTAACTTGTTTACTGTAGTTCAATGGTTTTCAGTTGAAAACCACTGAAGTAAACATTCTTCTAACTGATTATTTGAAATACTATAGGTGCGTCAGCACTGCTTCTCTAAAAAAATTATATTAACTTATGACATTTAGTGCATGTTATGTTATGGCATTTTTTTTGTCCCACAATTTCCAACACATGAATCTAACAGAATTACTTAACTAATAGTATTACTGTAAAATTTTCAGATTTGACATTTTTTAGAAACATATTCCATAAGTGACAGGGGTTTCCTGTGATGTATTTGCATGTAGGATGTTGTTTTAGAACATTAGTCTCAAACTCAATTCCTGGAGGGCCGCAGCTCTGCGCAGTTTAGCTCCAACCAACTCCAAATCACACCTGCTTGGAAGTTTCTTTGATTAGACTTTGATTAACTGAATCAGGTGTGTTTGATTAGGGTTGGAGCAAAACTGTGCTGAGCTGTGGCCCTCCAGGAACTGAGTTTGAGACTAATGTTATAGACTGACAACTAGGATTGAAAAAAAAGCTGTTGTAAGAAAGTTTACTGTCCGCATGAACAAAACTGCACACACTTCAAGAAGCATTTTCAAGTTCGTTCAAATCATTCATTTTTATTAATTTATGGCATTTAGTGCATCAGTGCAGAACATTTTTTTTTAACTAAATAAATAAATCAGTTTGATCTTAGTTCTCAAGTATTCCGCTTAAAATATAAAAACATTACTACTTCTTCTCACCATCTAGCGTTGTAAGGTTTATTTACAAAAGGTCCACATGATGAGGTAAAGAAGCACTTCCTTCAGTTACTTTTTTAGAAAATGATCAATTCGGTTCCTTTTTATGACATGTCATGCATGCCTGAACTAGTTTGAACTGTTCTGGATACAGTTCCTGCATCAGAACAAGCTTAAGTGAAATCCCTCTAGAGCGCATAATAAAAGCTGTGGACATTAGAGGCCTTTTTACAGACCTCAAGGGAACCCCTGATGCCTTCCTCAAGTTCTGCACGACATACCGGATTGACATACTGGCTGTTTGTCTGGTTATATTACACATGCTAGGGAAGCAGTCAACCCTGGAGTCTTGCTCCAGTTGACAGCTTGAATTTGTTGAGGGGTCTGCTCTTACAACGTGCACTCCTACAAACAGCGTTTCATGGGAAGCGAGATGTAAAGCTTAAAGATCCTCCAGTAATCAGGCAGCGTGCTTTTATTTTTTGATGATGAATATGCTTTTCCAACGTGATAAATGGCAGGCATAGCAGGGGTTCTTCCTTTTGGGAAGGGGAGCAGTCGAGTGTATCAAAACATTTTCATTGTTGGTGGCGTCCTCGTAGAGTTTGAGCTATTATGGTGATCTCAAGTTCACATTAATACTAAACGTCATAAATTATGAATTCACTGTAAACAGAAATGGTCAGGGTTTGTCGCTTTGGCACAGACTCTGCGGACCACTAAATCAATCGAAAGCATGATAAAAAATTCATGCGAACTTAAAGAGTTTGAACCGCTGTGCCAACAAAATCTTGGAAATATGAACCATTTTGTAGCAGATTTCTTAACGTGGACTCTTAAGACGTGATTGTAAATGCGAGGGGATATCTGTCAGGTTTTTATAAAACCGAGAAACATTTTGAAGATATTTGTTGTTGCATAACCAGCAGTATTAAATAAAAACGCATTTCATATTCAAGGTTTGAGTCAGACTCAAATGAATATGTATTCAATATTTATGAATATTCAGTTTTTATGAATAATTAACAACCGACTGTGAAATATACTTGCATGCCTGTTATGTTGCAGTATGGATTTTTTATTTATTTTTTTTCCACACACATGTATATGTATAAAAAGTAAAATGTTCATTTTCGGCTGGATTTTCTGTTAAAACCTACACTATGTAATCTCACTTTAAAGCTATTATCGTTTAATATATTGAGTAAAACTACTTCGGACTGGGTGGATATGAGAAATTACACAAAGATATGCACCCATTAATTGTGCTAATTGTAAATAACCACTCGCTGATGAATATTTCCTGTGTGTTGGCTTTTGATAACACATCGTCCATGATAATCAGCTGTACTTCACCACCCTGTCTATTTGGTGCCAGAATCAGGACACTGTGGAAGAAAGCCAATGTTTGGAATGTTTACAACAAATGTCAACCATCAGTCGTCGTTGACATTTGATGAAAAACTAAAAAATGAAATCAGTGCGAGCTTGTCATTGGATTATAAAGGGTTCATATAGTGTGAATGATCCTCCGAGGCAACAAGTCATTTAGCCAGAAGTAACAAATGGCCACTGGAGGCCATTATGTTGGAGCTAAAGCTTGTTTATGATGTGTTTTATCAGATACAGGGGTATGAGGGTTATAAAGGATGGGTCTTTGTTGCCGCCTGTTATGTGGTCAAAAATAGCATTGGGGTCTGTTCCTCCTCAGCTTTTTCAAGAGCCTTTTATAACAGTGTTGCTATCACGAAAGCAAGTCCTTCTCAGCTTCTACACCTCAAAACAGATCAACACATTGATTTTTCCATTCGGACATCTCCCGGAAAACATTGCCATTACTGGTTAGAGAAATTGTGCAGTGTTGTGCTCCTTAAAGGAGATGGTCTTAAGTGCTGGTTTAGGACTGCCTTTCCTCACTGCAGTTCTACTTTGGCGAACATCCATGAGATTTTGTTTTTTTTTACTTTTTCTATCGGGCCCAGGATGGAGTCGAATTGGATTTGTTTTGTACACAAATAACCGCCACTGCTTAGTTCTATTGTAGGTTATCCATCATAATGAGTCGATGGAAAATAAAAGTGTCCATTATAAAGAAAAGAAAAAGGAAAGAAGTTTTTAGTTTTACAACTTTTTTGTTTAATAACGTCTTTATTTCAGCCCGATCTGGTTAAGTCATATGATTTTTGCTAAACTGTACGTATTTTATGAGTTGACAATTTATATGAATGATCTACACTTATAACCCCGCCCCTAAACCTACTTGTCAAATCAGTCAAAATTGCACGAGTGAGTTCGTACGAATTAGTCACCTCATAAAACATGTACGAATTGGTCATGAGATAGTGTTGTTTATTCTTCAATATGAGTTCAGGGGGGCGTTTTACGATAACGTAAGTTTTAAGTGTCTGTTTAAAATTATCAGATCACTCTAGCATTATTTTAGGCTTGTGTTTTCTGCACAAATCGCACTCTGCTTATAATTGTGTACTTCAAAGCGTTTTCTGAGTAAAATGTAACACATCCTCCATTTTTTAAGCGTTTTAGTTTTCACAGGTTTATATTTACATGTTGCTCCTATTTGCTCTCTGAATGAAGGTGTCAGAGCTAATGACAAACCTTTGTTTTATTCTTGTACTTGCTTTGCTTTCTCCTCTGCACTTCCGCATTCAACACCACTTTCACTTTCACTCTCATTTACGTGTTTATGACAGTTAGCAGAAGCTAGAGATTCTTTTTTTAAAAGAATATGGATATTTTTCTCACACAAACACATCACTTGACAAGGCCTTTATTAATTCCCCAGAGCCATTTTTATGATGGTTGAATGTACTTTTTTGGGTTTCAAAATCTCGACCCCCATACATGCGTGCATTGCTCTAGTCATTCAGATTGATTACAATTAGTATAATCACAAATACCACGGTGAAGCTAAATGGCTAGTACTGCAAAACCATGTTAATGTGTTATTACTTTAGTTTAACTATTATGATTTTTATTTGTAGTAAACACGTTTAATTTTGATAATTAAAACATACATACAACATACGTGTATGTAAACGAGTGCAGAAATGAACATAAGTAAACTTACCTGATACTGATATTACAATAGCCAGTCTTAACAGTTTACGTGATTTGTTTCTTTATTTGTATTTATTTATTTATTTCTTTTATATGTCAAAATACATTGAACGTGCATAAGGTAAGAGCATCTACGGCATATCACATTGGCAAAAACACACAAGGTATCGCGTTGTGAAAAATAATATAACAGACATCGCATTCGGACTCTAGAATTATCACAGAGAGAAAAACACAGACAAGTACGTCTGTGAAATAAAACATTCTCTAACGACCCCTTTAAAACTGGTCCCGTCCAAATAGGGCTGCACTTTTAGTCATTATTTAGGTAGCACACATATTCTGAATGTCTTTGGCAGAATTCAAATGAGCCAATTTTTATTTAATTTTCAAATGAATCTAGATTAAAAAAATTAACCTATGCCCACCCTTAATTTATATATATATATATATATATATGTGTGTGTGTGTATATATGTGTATTTGATATGATGAATGAATCCACTTTTTTGGGCTTCAAACTTTCGACTCCCATTCACTGCCATTTTAAATCTTGGAGGAGCTAGGACATTTTTTTGTTCACCTGAAAGAAGAAAAATCCTTTTAATACGCACAAAAGTGAGTTTAAGATCTGTGTTGTACATGTCCCAACAACGATGCCAAATTCCTCACCTGTTTAACCTGAAAGGCACCTCTCAAAATCAGTTAAGCATGTGTGCTCAGCTGAAAATACCTGAAAAAAACCCCACTGATAAAAAACAACAACCTCTCAAATACTGACAACGCTTGAATAATTTGACTGAATTAGTTTTATATGTTTACATATCAAAACATGAACAAGCAAAATTACACCCTACTGATTCAGCGAGAATTTCTCTTCTTCAATCTCATTGCTGTGCTATAGGCTTTTGGTGCTATTGGGACATTCATCATACTCTGGTAGTCGCTATATTTCTGGAAACACGTCTCTGGATCCGGGCTTTCGGCGACCCACTCCATCATGGTGGACATCAGAGTTCTTTTCCCAGGTTCACTTTTCACACGTTTAGAGCAGCACAGGTTTTCAATACTGATCAGTCACAGCCTCTTTCCTGTTCATTCATCACTCGCCCCCAGTTATTTTTATTTTTTTCTAGTTTCTCTCTCTCGCTCGGTGGGACAAAGTGTTGTGGATGAAGTGTGCTAATCTTTCTCTGTGATTGCAGGCGGCGCAGTGGAATAAAAGCTGCTTCTGTTTGTTATATGCTCTTGCCCTTGGCCACAACTTTGATTCCTATTAATTGAGGGAGATAAATGCTTAACAACAGATGAGGATTTAACGGATTGCAGTGGACCGGAATTGCAAGTTGCTGTGCGAATTGACTTCTGTGAAGCAATAACGTAATTCTTAAACAGATGGTTTTAGGGACGAGGCAACGAGGTCCTGGAAATCACCTGATGCTTATTGACAGCTTGCACATTTTGAGAGTGGCATTGTCACATTTAAATACAGCGATTTATTTATAGTATATATGCTGGATAAAATCATCTGTTTACCAAATATTTTCATCACCAAAATTCTCATTTTATCACAGTCCATAAACAAGTTTACTAGTCCTTAACACTTTTCTTTCTTATTTTTGGTAATGTATTTGTGGTAATGTATGTAGAAGTGAAGAGCTGCCCTACTGAACATAAAAGGCTAAAACCAGACTGGTTGTTAACTGGTCATTCCAGCTAGTCTCCCACCTTAAACGAGCTAAGACCAACCTGACAAGCTGGAAATGTGGCCAAACCCTCTCTAAAACCAACTTTCTGACCAGCTTAAACCAGCTAATTCCAGGCTGGTATTAGCTTCTTTTTTTTTTTTCTCAGCAGGGAGAGCTTGCAAGTAAAATTCCACCTTTTTTTTCTCAGCAGGGAGAGCTTGCAAGTAAAATTCCACCTTTTACCTTCTAAGCAGTTGTGGTTTCCACTGTCAATCTCTGTTTTTTTTGTATTTCTGGGTGGAGGTGGAATCAAACTTTCCAGGCACAAGACCAGGCCTAGAAATGAACTGACTCACTGTGGCACAATATTATGAAATTCCATACAATTCCCCTAATGATCTGCTAAGACAATGACTGCATTGGGAAATAAGGAACTGCAAAAGTTATTCTCAGGTTATTAATGTTCAAAAATAAGCTTTGTTCAGGCTTTACCACTTCCTTCTTTCTCTTGCTATGTTTAGATTTAAAAAATAAACGTTACTGTGCAAGCACACAGTTTCATTATTACTTACTACAAGTAAAGTTCTATCATTTGTTTTTTAAAGAGATGATGTCTGTTTTTAGTAATTACTTAAGTTTCCGACAAGTACACATCTGGAAATGAAGGGACTCACAAAAATTGTTATATTGGGAAACTCAAGCGCTTATGATTTTTGAGAAGGGTACATTGAAATGTCTTCTAAGTCACCTGTAATTGATGCACACATTCTGCATCGAGCACTTATCGTAGTCACTTGAATATGTGGTTAATTAAAACTAGAATGACAAATGAGAAATGAAAATGATAAATAAACCCTTCAAATGTTGCCAGCGTCAATTTAATTGGATTACTCTAAGCTAATGTGTTGTGAAGCCCCCCCACTAATTATATATTTTGACCCAGAGCAACACTATCTACTTTATCATTAACGCATTAGTCTTCGGTTCCATCTGGGGACTGACTCTGGGATTTTTCAAGTCTCATTTTAATTTAATGAGAACATAATGGTGATTTGAATGTTGATATTTTTACATAATGTTATGAAATTTGCATTAGTTATGCAAATCGTGACAACTAAGACATTTTTAGATTTGCAAATGAGGGTGCAACTGTCTTTAAAAGTCAATTAGAATTGAATTATTTGCAATAATGTTTATTCGATCAAATCTCCGGTCTCCTGTCAAGATTTATGATGCTGACAATTTCTTGGGGGTCACTGGGGTATCCGAAAATGCTTTCAACTCTTTGTGTTTTTCATTGTCTGTTTGTTATGGCAATTACACTGTATTTGTTTTTAGTGAAATGTGTTTGGAACTAAATAATTACATTTCTGTTCAGGCTGAGTAGCATAGTATTTGGACAATGTCAAATAATTTAAACAACACTGGAAGAGACCACACCTCCAAGACAATGTGCTTAAGAAATACATTTAATAAATAGTTTTAACTTGCCCTTAGCAAGGACAGACCTGTATATTTAAAGCATTGTAAAGCTTTGAAAAATATTATTTTCATCATCTGACATCTATGATGCAATTAAATTCCATATAGTATTTTCTTTTACACGTACTGTTTTAATTTGGTTTGGTTACTGTAAACCATTCGAACGTTGTAGGTAGATAGAAAAATCAACTTCATCTCATAATGTCAGGGGTGGACATCATTGAGAATGTGTCACAGTACAGATACACCACCATATGATATTCCCGCTTTTTTTTCTTCTTTTGTTTCCAGAAACAGTGAGGATCTCAATAAAATTAGTAGGCCCTTAGTAATACCACTCGAATGTTAGCTTGAAGAAGAAATTCGGCAACCTCTTAATATGTCTCAGTTAATTGGCACCTGAAAACGGCGGCTTCGCCACTGGATGGTTTTTGTTGTGCATGCTAGATATTGAGCACGCGGATATCTCCCACTTCTCTTTAAAAAGACAGGATTACAATACATAACATCTCTCTGAAATTAAAAAAATAGTTTTGATTCACAATACCAAAAACACTGTGCTGTTCCCTACCTCTTAAACTGCTGCATTTTGCACATGCTGTGGTAACACTACTGCACCCTGAGCCCTGGCTAATCACCGAAGACCTTGCCACTGCAACTTCCTATGGCGCGGTCGCCCGCTCTTATCCTTCGCCATGTTAAGGCAAGGATTGTGCTTGTTGCTTTGCAAGTGACTCCAGTACTTAATGAGTTCATTGGGCTGGAACTGGTGAGAGGTGATCAGGTGACTGTATTTGCAGCTGGAGTACGACACTCTCCAGTGGTTGAAGAGAAACTCATTTGGTGGTGGCACTGGGTCGATCCGCAGTTTGGCCAGGCAGATTCCTACATACACATCCTCGAGGTGAAGGCGACGGATGCTCAACGAGGCATTGTAGATTTTCGCCGCCATGTCCCCCGAGAACACATAACCCGTACCGGAGCAAAATATAGGATATCTCTCACTGGAATACAGCTCTGGTGGCATGTACCACTTACTGTCCTTGTTGCGGTTGGGAGCGTAGCCTCTCATTAGGTAGCCTGTGAAGTAATTCTGTCGAGGTGCCATGTTTGGCTTTAGCAGCTTTTGGATGAGATATTCTGTGTTGACAAACATGTCACTGTCCGTCTTCATGACATAGCGGGCGTGCGGGCAATAACGAGCAACCCAGCTCATGCCCATTAGCGTCTTGATGGTAAGATTGTAATAGGTGTCCAAGAAGTCCTGCTGGATGATGTCATGGTACTGCAAGCTCTCCTCCTCAATGGTGCTTTGGGGATACGCATTGGGTATCCTTCCCAACAGAAAGAGCCGCACGAACCCGTAACCCAAGGCTACGCTCTCGTTGCCCCAGGTCTGTCTGATGGCGTTCCTTGCTTCCAACTGCCTTGGCTCGGCAGCAATTAGCAAAACCAGGAAGGGACTGCTTTCGTTGCACTTGTAGGGCTCATTAAGCAGCCAGTGATAAGGCTGGGCTGCAAGGCGCCCTCCCACTCCCATTTCCCTGTGCAAGCTCTTGGTGTTGCCTTTAGTGGTCGAGTTGTTCCCGCTCGGTGAGATCTCCAATCCCACAATCCCCCTGGCAGTGATCTCTGCCTGGTGAGAACTGAAATTGAAGTTAACAGATGGTTTGGGGAGCACATAACCATTGTCTTTCCAGAGGCTTCGCAGTGAGCTTTGGTTTCCTTTCACCCGCTCCTTGTGGGGGCGCAAACCCCGCATGGTATAAACCAAGGGGTTGTCTCGCAACCAACTCCGGCCCTGCAGCAAATCCTGGTGGCAGTAGATGAGAAAGAGTGCAAAGAGTGAGGCCAGCGAAAGAAGGCCTGCTACATGTGTGCGAAAGAGTGACCGCTTGACATTCCAGGTCATCTTGATGGGGCAGCAGTGTCGCCGACGCCACTGCATGATGTAGAGTGGGGCTGCTTAGCAAAGCGCGGCGGTCACAACCAATCACATCAAACATGTGTTGCAAACAGCCTGAGGGTTATCTGAGCTGGCAGATGGGTGTGTTCAGGGCCGCAGGTGGACCTACGAGGGGGATGACAAACTGTTCATGAGAGTTGCAGGAATGCGTTTCTCTGACCCTCCCCAGTGACAGACGGTCATGCTTTGGGGCAGTTCCTTTCTGAAGGACGACTGCTTCTTCAGACTGATGTCTCTGTGCTCTAAGAATGAGGAGAGAAAAACAATGAGTAACACTGAGGAGTGTCGCAGTACAATGGATAGCAGAAGATCTTAAATTACATTCACGAGCTGTGCCACAGTAGAAGTCGTTTTGGCAATGGCATCACCTGCAAATTCATTGGTGATTTTCGAAACTACCAAGGTTTATGACAGCATAAATCTTCTTTCTACACCGTCAACGTTATGATTTTCGATTTACGCTACATGGCAACACTGTGGGGGAGATTGCTAACGGGGGTCTGTGCATATCATGAGCTAACCTTTACTGCCCTGCGTGAGAGTTTAAATTGCAGGTTTGCACAACATGGCATTCAGTGAGAACACTGCTGCCTCAGAGGCTCTCTAAGCCACCTCCCCACCCAGATGCACTCTAACAGCCAGAGAGGGGAAGCATCCGTCAAAATGAATTTTCAGGCTCCAGCAAGCAGTGTTGCAGGATCCGCAGCCAGAAGCAGCGAGTGATAACAGCCCTCACCTCTTATTCACCCTCCACCTTAAACTTATCAACACTGCACCAGAGGGAAAGGCCTCCCTGCCAGCAATTTCCTCTCTTAACCATTGCTTTCTCACAGTGGGGGTTATTAGATTCTAGAACCTCCTCCCAGTAATGGTGATCTAAAAATAGAAGAGGAATTATTGCAAAGGTAAAGCAGAGGTCTTGTTTTTGAAAGTCATGTTTTGTTCGGCTCGTTTTGAGAGCATCAGAAGAAGGAGTGCTTAAATGTTCTATGACAATATGGCACAAATTGGTGCCCTATTTTTGGGGGGTTGTTCTCAGAACAATGCGACATTTCGTAAACTATAAGCCAACACTAATAGTTTTTAAGATACAATGACAAATAGGTCATTTTAAATTAAATATCTACTAATATTTTTTTCTTTCATTATTATCATTACTTTTTATCTCATTCCATTATCTTATACAAATGCAGTATTAACTGCATTCATCAACTTGCAACCCGGTTAACCACCTTAATTTAAGGACATCAATAATATTACACTGTAATATTTTAATTAGGCCTGTATTACAAATGTAGAAAAATTGTTATTTGTTTAACATTTGTGAAAAATATTTGCCTTAACTTGGAATATTTTAAATAACCGATATGGTTAAAAATTATGGGGTTAAGATTTATTTTTTTAAAAGACCTTCATGCATGCCAAGGCTGCATATATTTGATGAAAAAATATGGTAAAATCAGTAATATTATGAAAGAAATGAATATAACCGTTTTGTATTTGAATATAGTTTAAAATGTAATTTGTTCACGTGATGGCAAAGCTACGTTTTCAGCCTTATTACTCCGGTGTCAGAAATCATTCTAACGTGCAGATTTTTTTTTCAAGAAATACTTCTTATCATTAGTCTTTTATTAGCGGTGCTGCTTTTGGAGTAAATATTATTCAGCATTATTTGATGAATATAAGGATGAGAATTTGCAATAGAAATCTTTAGCAACATTACAAATGGTTTAACTATTACTGTTGGAAAATAGATCGCATCCTCACTGAATAAACATATATTTCTTTAAAAAAAAAAAAAAAATGATGGATTTCAAACAATGCAATATTATGTTACGTAAAAACAAAACCACAAAAATTAGGGTTTAAAAAATGTCCCAAATTTTGAAAACTATTTTGGGTTGCAAAAATGTGCAAACTTTATACAACCTGACATATAAACCACTGCTCAATTACAATTTATCGTGACCTTCTGACTCCTTTTATTAACATGTTGTAAAATAATTGACGTCCTATTTAGTACATAGTTCGCACGTTCAACGTGCTGTCCTTCAATCTACCTACTAAACGTTCGTCTCTGTGGATGTTTTTGTTTTGTTGCAACAGCTGGATCAGAGGATGATAACCTTTTCAACCAAATGTGCTCACCCAGCGTGGGCAATTACAGTAAGATGGAAAGAGGCTAAGCCTGGCTTTACTTTAAAGGTTAACACACTTCAGAACAGAGCGAATGAAATGCTCCAAAGGTTTCCTTTGTCATCCATTTGATATCCTGTAATAAGAGCCTCACCAGAGAATGCTACGTACTGCTCTCAATCGGTGCTAGGGGTTTTTTGCCAAAGTAACACACTTTGTGCAGAGGAACAAGAGAATGAATAAATATTTATGTATTTGTTCACAAGAGAGACATTCATAAAATCATCTGCTTATTAGTTTAGTTTCAAGCTACACCATTTTCTGTTTCATACAGTTATGGAAATTAGGAGCGTGATGTGGCCACAGCGGTCAGCAATTAGAAGAGCAACATGAGGCTATTAGACTTCTGATAGGAAGCACCTGCAAACAAAAGTTAATATGATGGAGATCAGCATAACTCAGCAATCAGTCTACCGTGCAATAATAAAACCAGCAGCAGTTTCTGCGAAACACTTTTTCCCATAACCAGTGCATCATTGAGATGTTTCTACTGACTGCCAATGCAAATGCCGGTTTCAGTTTAAGAAGTGAAAGTTAGCATGTCTCTTCAAAAAAAGCCTCATGTGATGAATAATTTGCATGCATTGTACTGTTTTTGTATTATATGTTTAGTTTAAAGTATTCTGCCATAATCTGAACATGCACCTTTTAACAATAACAAAAATGGCCAAGCCAATAAATAACTGATTTTTTAAAAATCTGGATGACATTTAAAAAAAAATATATATACAGATGGCAATAATGCAATGCACAATCACAACAAATGCGCACCAGATTCAATAAATCTCCATATGCGCTAGTGCTTCTCCCAGAAGGAATGATTAATTTGACATTGCTTGTCTCACGTGAAAACACTCATCATGGGTTCTGCATTTGCACGGTCACTGTTTATATATATATGTGTGTGTGTGCGTGTGTAGATTAGACACCACATTTTAAACCTAGTAACGTGGCCCTTACTGGGACACATCCGGGCAGTTCTTGACATATAATTGCATCCATTACTCAAATGGCAGAGTCTTTAAAAACCTCATTCAGAAGTTTGTGAATGTTCCTTTGAAAGGTGAGTTTAATGAATCACATATCGTGAGGATGCAGCTCAAAGCATTTTATTCTCAGAGCATCTGTCAGCCATAACTTGGACTGAGATGAATATCATCCCCCCAGTTCTGCTAAAAGAGAACTGTGGCCAAATGAAAACACACACACACACACACACCTGGTGGAATCATTTGTTCAGATACTTGAAGCATGCAAGCATATCTTGGCCTCTGCATACCTCAGCAGGTTGTTTCAATTGTTTTTTTTATGTCAATATGGCTTATGTGACTAATGTGGCGTCTCATTTCCCATGAAACCAGGTTTGTTGATTCATACACATTACAGTCACAATCTGCAGGCATCGGTGCTGAACAATGTTACAGTCATTTTAATAAACCGCAACATATTTGATGCGTTAATATCGCTAAAAACGCCCTGCATTAAGTCAGGTTTTTATTATCTGGTTAACTGAAAGAAAGACTTGGCATTCATTAAATGCTTTGACAGCACGCGGGCAAAGTCCGACCTGTTCTTTTATACTATCACCATGGCTTCAAAAGTGTTTTCGAGCATAGTGAGCCGTGGGTGGTGGTCATCTTGCCAAAGTCCCTCTCACTGGGCAGCGGTGGTGCTTTCCTACCTCACCACTCACATAATAGCTAGATATGGGGCACTTTCTTCTTATTTTCAGCATCTGGCAACGTCTTTTCTTGGGCAACCAAATTTGCATCCATTTTTAATACTCCTGGTGTGAACAGCGTTCAAGAATTAGAATCAAGTCTTCTGCATTGCCCTTTAAACATGCTCATGCTGTTTACACTCAACTTAGGTTCGAACTACTAACTGATCTTCCTCATTAATCATTATTGTGTTTATAAGCGAGACAGCAACCCTTAAAGGATGGTAAAGAGTAATTAAAAGAAAGAA
>JAUYWG010000060.1:8756054-8778888 GCA_034779775.1 Enteromius afrohamiltoni | reverse complement strand
TATTTTATATAGTAAAATTATATTGCTATTATATTATAATATATTAAAAACTGTACTGTACATAAAAAAATGCATATATTTGATTACAATTTATGTTATATTGTCACATTTATATGGTCTATCCATATAAATGGCCCACCCTGTATACTGTATATATATATATATACATATGTGTGTGTGTGTGTGCAATAATTACACAATAAATAAAAAATATATTGTAATAATTTTATAATAAAAATATATAATACATAAAAAATATATGCACATTGTCTATCTATTACTACAGTAACAATTTATCTTGTAAAATGTAAAATAGCAAGAGAAGATTGTCACTTATTGCTGAATCTTGTCATTGTCTAATTTCATTTTTGCTTTTTAATTTAACAGTCAAATTCTGAAAACAACAGATGCCAGTTAAAACAAGACAGTTGTTTATTTAACAGATACAGTTTTTGCCTTATTTTGTTTAGTTTTGCATCATGTGAGTTGGGGTAAAAAAAGAAAGTCTTTTTTGCCATACTGATGTATTGGCCTCCTCTGGGAACAGACACATGAAATCCTGTTTCACGCAGTCCTTCAGAACTACCTCAGTGGAATTGCTTTGCATTTTAAAATATGCAATTAGTTATTCCTGTTTGGCGCGATCGGGAAACGCTTAAACAGCCACACTCAGCCTTTGGCGAGAGCGTACAGCTGGGGTGGGATCCTTTCTCTCCACACGTCCGATGCCCGATAGACCATTTTTTTCTAGCCCATATCATTTTGGTTATTGCTGTGCAAATTGCATGCATATACCACGTAAACATTGGCTTTAAGCCCTGTTCCAGTTTGAGGTAGTCAAAGGGCGCTTTGTTAAATCGCTCAGGCCAGTGGTGCGCTATAAACCCAGCTGTTAGGCACGATGAGGTCCAGTTAAAATCACGTTGTACTACCTGCCTGCGGCATTGACCCCGTTAGACCCTTACCACGTGCAATCTACAAAGACATAACAGGCCAAGCATGCAGGCAACACAGCTATTAGCTGCTCCTTTTTCATCCCGCTAAGTGTTTTGCTGGCAAACTGAGAAGTTTTTTTTTTTCATTATTTTGCCGCAAAAGGATTAAATTTAGCTTGCCACGTTAAATAGGCTAAAACGAAATAGACTCCACAGCCTAAATTTGGGTTTATTGACTTGGCAATTACCTTCTTTACATCATCTCAAATCCACAAGGATTAGCAAAAAGACGGAAACCACAGCCGCGCTTATGGGTTCACATGCTTCATTACTTCCTGTCATCATCGCTTTCTAAACACGAGGAATTAATCGACTGAGAATCAGTAATGATAAACATCATCTACTTTTGTATTATTATTAAATTATCTTTACATTTTAATTGTATTTACTTTCATTTATGTATATTACTTATGTCTCATAACACATCATATGTAAATTAAACGAGAAGCTATTCTATTGTGAGTAGTCATTATAGTATTTTTGTATGCTATATGCTGTTTTAACAGTCTAATAAAAGTCAGCGTCTCTGCCTCTTCCCTCAGTGCAGTTTCACATCCACGGCAATAAAACACTGTTTGCCATCGTCATTTGCCTGGTAATCTGGGACAATACCCAAACAACATTTACCAACTGTGCTCTGTGTGGAAACTGCAGAAACAATACCGCTAAAGTCCAAGTAATGCTTGGTTTGGTCGCCGCGTATGTGCATGAAACGCTCCATGCCGTTTTCTGGTGAATGAAATCCCGCTCTGAATGCATTTCATTTGCATCACTCTCTAAAGGATCATGACATGTTTTTTTTGTTTTTTTTGAACATGGATGCACCTTGAGGTTTACTTGTAATATACTTATGATAAAGCACACACACACACAGACACAAGCTGTAATCCGATCTAGTACTGCTTCATCTTTCAACAAATGTTTCTTTGTGAACTCTACATGACACTTTGCCTCGTTTACAAAACCAAACACCCCAAATATGATCTGAGGTGCCATTAAAAAAATAAAATATCCACCTGTCCCCTAAGCTGAGATCCTTCTGATATCTGTACAAACATGCAAATGAGCTGTTTATACCAAATGCACCAAAGCAAATGTTCTGATGATGGACTCAAGCGCATGGACTGTGTCAGAATGAGAACGTGCATATGCATGCTTTCCTCTGAAACCCTCCACCTTCCCTAAGCTCCAGCCGTATAGATTTGCTATGGGTTATTTTTTATGCTGTTCGTGCAGCAGCAGTATGTCTTAAATACTCTGCACTGTCTCTGCATATGCAGTAAAAGGCAAATGAGAATTGTTAAAAAGTTAAATATAAACAGTTTTAAATAATACAAAGGATATCTAAAATGGTAAGGTTTTTGAGTTAAAAAGCTGTTGGGAGCATATTAATTAAATCCTATAATAAATTGTTTTTAATACTGTAAATATTAATAATATTATTATTGGATCTACTGCAATACTTTCAGAATCTTCACTTACACTTCTATTTCTATTTTAAAATATATTTTTATATTAACATATTTTAACGACAGTATATTTATTGTACAAAATGTATACTTTTATCTTTCAAAATTAGTAGTTATAGTGATAGAAATAGTACAAACTTTGCTAAAGTGATTGTATTGAACAAGTACAGTATTATTTTAGCTGAAGTATTTGTCAGTACCCCATGTGTGGGTGCCACCTCAAGACTTGTACACAAAATAAACAATTTGAATGATTTATTTTTACACAAATTCAGTTGCTCCATTAATGTTCAATACAACATACTGTATATGTCTGTAATTATACGATTTAGTGGAAGTGAATAACATTGTTTCTTAGTGTTCTGCTGTACCCTACGCTTTAATTATATTTGTGCACTTTGCGTGCAGTTATGGTGATACAAGTATGATTGCTTTATATTTAGGAAATTTACCCAGTTCCACGGGAAAGGAACACTTCTTTTAAACTGTTAATTAACACAGTGTTTAACACTTGTTAACGTGATAATATGGCTTTAAATACATGTTCACAATGGTGCGGTATGAGTGGAATCTTGGACCAAGAGAAAACAGTTAATCCAGATTTCCTTCAGGCAAGAGTCATGCAACTTTGCTCTCCGCTTGCACATACTCTGCTCCATGGTAAGTTTTGTGGGAGAGATTGTCTTGAGTGTCAGCTCATTTAACACCTCCATACTTCATTCTTGGACATCCTCTGATATAACAGCAAAAAAATGTCACAAATACAGAGCCTGTCAGTATCAGCCTGTTTCCCAACCGTTTGTGTCTGATATTCATAATCAGTACAGCTTCAAGTACCATTCATTGACAGTGAATCCTTTTGTAAACCAATGTTAACTTAATTCTGACTTTCGTTTTAAGGGTTTAAAGAAAAAAGCCATAGTTTTTTCATATTCCACTATGTTCTTTCCTCAACTTTGACGAGTTGATACATCTCTCCCATCTCAGTATGTGCACTTAATCGCTCTAGAACACAGCGCCACCATGTTATTGTTCATTCCTT
The DNA here is from genome assembly GCA_034779775.1 of Enteromius afrohamiltoni. NCBI lineage: Eukaryota > Metazoa > Chordata > Actinopteri > Cypriniformes > Cyprinidae > Enteromius > Enteromius afrohamiltoni. Next base: position 8,775,382 of record JAUYWG010000060.1, on the reverse strand, counting down.
ACGATCCAAACAGGGATTTTTTTAGAAAGCACCAAACACTACCATGGTTTCCCTATTTAACTCTTTGCACGCCAGCACTTTTTTTTTTTTAAGTTGCCAGCCATTGCCAGGATTTTTGATGATTTTCACCTAAATTTGAGGGCCTTTAGAATATTTTCTGCTATGCATATTTGAACATATTACGTATAAAAATAAAAAACCAAGCCTCTGCTTTCAAACAATCAAACAAAAAATGTATTTTCTTTATGTGTTCATGTTTTATCATCACTTGAATGCAGATGGGTATCATCAGAAATACAAAACAAAACGAAAACAAAAAAAACCTCTATCAAAGTAGTGCATTTTCAAGCAAATAACATTCAGATATCATATTTCACCTCTGATCGCCCAACCCCTTTCCTATGAATTTGGATTATCCTTGTTACTCAGCCTTTGATTTTACTGGTATCGACTCTGCTTGTTTCAACTTTGTGTTTGTTTGCTCCTAAATAAAGTAGTCTGCAGATGCACAAAGTACATGCATGATCTATATTATTATCTATATTGTTTCTGATCCTTCCATTTATGGCGATGAAAGACAGTTACATAACTAGTTACATTAGAAAGTATGATGGCACAAAATAATATGTGACAATTTTCTAAGCTGATTAAAAAAAAAACTATAATGTATGGCGTAATTCCTCCCTATTTGGATCCTATGGAATTATTGTAGCAAAGCTAAATGCTAACATAGTGGCGCTGCACGCTAGAGTGATTACCGGCTTGACAGGTAAACAAAGCAAAATACATTTAGCCATTTTGTAGCATTAGCATGCTTATCTAAACATTATGTACACACAATACACACATAGTAAATCAGTATTCAGCCACAGGAGGCTGAAGTCTTGTTTTTTCTCCTTTGCATCTCTCAGCTAGCTCTGTTTTCACAGTTTGACTGGTCGAATGCTTCACATCCCCCACTTCGCTTCTTAAGCTGTAGCTAACACTTCAAGAAACGCTCAAGGCGCCTTGTTTTGCATCAGCTATGTTCAGATGAGGTCAATGTGAGGCTTGTAAACGCTAGCCAGTCTGTGGACCTTGCGATATGCTCCACGGACCACAATGTCAAAGGCTAATGGTGGCTTTATAGACATGTTTTTGTAGCCTACTGCGTTAGCATAGCATGGAGAGCCACAGAGGGAAAAAAAACAGATAAGCCCCTCTTCCCTCCTCACAGTTACCTCTAGAAAGGCAGACAGTGGAGGGATCTATAATTGGTGAGAGCTTGAAAGGGAACATGCTCTGAAGCTGCCACATGCCTCACATTAATGAATTAAAGATGAAAAAAGAGCCCATCACTCTCTTCCTCTCTTTCGCTTTTCATTTTTTCTAAAGGCATATTTTCTTAATTGGTCCTTTTACAACCAGCAAGGGCTCCTCTCTTCAGCTCTCATTTTATCTGAGGTCTGTTCGGATTGACTGCGCCAGCGGTGAAGACCAGTCTCATTTATGCGGTCGCAAGGAAGTACAGTAACTCTGTGATCACTGTAATGCTATCAAAGGAGAGAGGCGCATGCCCTTAGAGAAGTTCTCAAAAGAAATCTATAAGAATAAATTACTCTTTGGAAATGAGATTTGGGAGAGTCGGGACCAGCCATTCCTTAATGTTTTCCCCACTTAAAATGCTCAAGATAGATGAGAAAGATATTTCACCTAAGTATGTATCACATAGCTCTGGGATACTTGATACTGACTGGTTGATTTTGACTGTTTGGCTGTCATGTGTTTTCATGTCATGGCATCATACTGCTATATTTGACTAGTACTGTCAAACAATTATATATATATATATATATATTATTATATATTAGTAACGCTACTACAACTACTAATGTTCAAGAAAATATTTTTAAAAAGTCTAAAATGAGATTTGTAAACCATTCTTTATGTTAATGAATAATATTATATTACGCTATGTACAATGTTAATAATTCTTAATTCCTAAAGGAAAGCAAATTATTTGTTATATGTTTTTGGAATATATGAGAATATGAGAATATGTTATAAAAAATAGTCTTCTTGTAAACAAACATCTAAAAGCTTTTATTTTTAGTTTTCATTTAGTTTTTAGTCATTTTGTAATGTGCCTTTGTCATTTTAGCTGTATTGTTTTGTTTATAAGTGTTGACGTTTAGCTATAATTTTAGTAATTTTAATATATGATCTGAGGTGAAAGAGGAAAGCAAACAACTGTAATGCTTCTGCCAAGAGAAATTACTTGTGTACTGACATGAACTTGCAAAAAGGCAGCTAACCACAGGGTGTGGAGACTTTAACAGTTATTATGTCGGTTTAAAATTAGATATGTCAGATAACAGATAACAGACAGTTTTTGAGCCATCCCTTCACTATTTTTACTTACTGAAAAAAGTGATAAACTCTAAACATATTGTGCTGGGTTTGCAAAAAGTACTACTTTTTCTTTTAACAGACTGGGCCAAGAAACTGTTAGACCCAGGTATTCTTTAATGGAGATGACAGTCAAACAGAATTCAATAACCAGCCTGATCCATATGTGGAAATGGGTCTAACAAGACACTCTTTTCAGAGGCATCACTCGTATAAAAGGGTTAGTGTCAGGGCGCAATGAAAGAAATTTTAATGGAGGGAAATTAGATGCCTTATTTTGAGCCACTCATTACTGCATAATTGCAATGGCTGTTACAAATGGCAAGAAAAATGAAAATTACCTTCTAAAAGCTCAATATTCAATGAAATGTTGTGCAGAGAGACAACATTTCGTAAAAGGTTAGAATTTCTTCAGTCAAAAGTTCTCAGTCAGTATGAAGCTATTAATCTCTAGATGCTACTAGATGGATTCTTGTATCATTTTAGCATCCTCTTCGCTTTTTCTGTTTCAGTGGTTTCACTTTTCATCCATTTTCCGCTCTGACACCAACGAGCATCGATTTTCATCAAGAATTAAGTAGCTTAAAAGGTATCACTCAGTACTGCAATTCTAGCCTTTTCTGGCAAGACATCTTTCACTCTGTTTGCTTAAAGCTGGCCTGTGTGAAGGATTCAATTAAAGTGATGACCACAGACATTTTGTTCCAACAATAAAATGCGTACTACAGTTTGGGGTTTGTTCACTCAGAAAGTTCATTTCGACATAATTTACTAACTCTTATGTTGCAGCGAACACGTATGGCTTTATTTTTTTTCGTAGAATGCAAACTTTCTCTACAATTATTTTCATCTTTTTAGTCCAATCATTTTTTTTGTAAATGTCATTATGGTTTGGGAAGTTGCACCACATGACATTTTACAAACTGAAATAATCTGCTTTCACACTGTTTTAAGGGAATTAGAAATAAGGACATGAAAATAAATAGAAATTAAATAAATCTTAAATTATATAGCGGAATGACTAATTTTGTTGTAGGGACCATTTTTATATATATATATATATATATATATATATATATATACATACATAAAAAAATCACTTTATGTAGTTAATTAAAAAAAATCTAAACAAAGTAATGTCATAATAATATTATATTTTAAAATACAAAATGTGTATTTAATAAAAAATATAATTATTTTAAACTTTAAAAAGTGCTACTCTAATATTTACTAATTAGTTATTATTTATTTTATTTTGTTTTTTTTTTTCTTTAGTTTTTTTTCAAACCTAAAATCAGCAAGCTTTTATTTTGATGGGTTGCCGACAAGTAATGCTGCATTCCAGGAAGCCCGAAACACGTGTTATCCCACTACAAATGCAGTGTTTATGCAAGTAGTACACTAAAATAAAAGGTATAACAGCTTTTTTTTAGGTATAAACATTTTTTCTCCTCTGTTTCCCTCAAATAAGCAAGGAAAGCACCTTTGGTGAAAGAAATAATTATTGAGCATAAGCCCCATACGGTCTGCCACGCTGGTTTGTTCACATCTAGCTACCACAATTCCTTGCAATTAGGCATTTTTTGCATGATTTGCCTGGAACGCTACAAAGTTGTTAGTTGTGGTCTTGACTTAACAAAAACCTGCCTGGAAAGGAGCATAATTACGCACTACTAGTATTATCACTGCAGATTGAAGTGCCAACCAATCGGCCAACCAATTGGCAAGAAGAGGTGGGGTTTAACGCGCATTAAACACCAACTCTTCTTGCCGATTGTTTGGCCTAAGTCTGTCTTTGTTGTGGTGCCCAAAGTGTTTCTTTTGGTATTGCAGCCTCTGTGTTGTCTTTCGAGAGTGGGTTTTTTCCCAGTGTATTCAGAGGGCAGACAGCAAGATGATCAAGGGGTGATGTATACAGTTTAAGATAAAAATAAAAATGAGCTAAAATCCTGCAACATCGCATAGAGCACCTTTAACTCTTTCAGTGGGATATCAAAGAAGCAACCCCTGTAATGTGATATTTAGCTCCTGGAAAGCGACTTTTATCAGGTGAACCCAGCCAAAACGAATGTGTATTTACCCCACAGGAACATGATTTTTCCTAGTAATTCCCCCTAAAACGCGTTTGACCTTGTTGAAAAAAAACAGCATATGCTGGTTTATGCTGGTCACATGCTGGCAAAGACTGTGTGTACAACTGTGTCCAGGGTAACCTGTTGCAGGTAACCTGTTGCTTCCCTCGCGGGCCTGTAAGCACTTGTCGGCTCTCGTTGATGATGATTATAAGGCTTATGGAGAAGCTGCATCCTCCGTACACGCTATGGCATTGTTGCAGGTGCATCAGCCACTGAGAGCTCTGCACAAGGGTGGCCAAGATCCGTAAGATCTCTCTGAGTTCCGTATTGCAACAGACCTCGTGCTTCGTGCAAAGGTAACGGCGTGGGCTCTGGGTCCTGCAATGTCCACTATGGTGGTCCAACAGCGCTGTCTGTGGCTGTGTCTTGCGGACATGCGTGATGTAGACAAGATTAGGTTCTTGAATGCCCCGTGTCCCAGACCAGCCTCTTTGGCGATGTGGTGGAAACCTTTTCCCAGCAGATTTCCACCGCCCCAGAAGCAGACAGAGGCCATCCATCACATCTTGCCGTGGGGCCTCGCTGCTGCCTCCACCCGGGCCCCGCTGGCACGGCCTCAGCCTGCTCGTCACCGAGGGTGGCCCCCTGCTGCTGTCAGATAGTCCAGATGAGCCATCGAGAGTGTCTGAGCCCTATCCAGGCATCTAAGAACCGAGCTAGAGGCACCATCAGAACCACCAGGGTGTGATGGTGGGGCAGCCGGGGGTAACAAAGATTGCAAAGATTGCGTCGATCCTTCCACGCCACAGACCATTCCTGAGGGACGCGTTCGAAGGCCAAGCATATCAGTACTGCGTCCTGCCCTTTCGGGCTCTCCCTGTCGCCCTGTGTATTTACCAAAGTAGCAGAGGCTCCCCTGACTCCGCTCAAGGAGAAAGGGGTTTGCATTCTAAATCTTGACGACTGGCTAATACTAGCACAGTCCAGAGCTAAGTTCAAGAGCTCACTAGACAGAGCGCAGTTGATGTGAACACAGGGACTTGGTGTTACAACACCTGTAAGTAAGGAGCCATTTGGGTCTTTGGGTCAACCAAGAGAAGAGCAAACTCTATCCGTTGCAGAGGATCTCTTTTCTTGGGATGGAGTTGGACTTGGTCACACAAACAGCGCGCCTCACGCAGGAGGGACATTCAAGGACAGGATGGTGGTCCCACTGAAACAATTTCAGAGGCTCCTGGGGCATATGGCTGCAGCTGCATATGGTTGCTCCATATGTCCGGAGTCCGGAGGTGGGCGTGGAAACACGGCACGTTCCGGGTTCAAGTAACACCGGCCTGCTGTCTAACCTTCTCCCCGTGGCCAGACCTAGGATTTCTTCGACCTTAGAGCAGGTCTCCAGGCATGCTGTTGTGTTCAAAGATGCCTCAACCAACGGGCAGAAGGTTAAATTCTCCTCGGCCCCCTACTGTACCCTCTTGGGACCTCTCTCTCGTTCTTGGAATGTTGAGAGGGGTCCCCTTTGAACCTTTGCTGGAAGTCGAGCTAAAGTTTCTTTCGATGAAAATTTTTCTCCTGCTGGCATTGGCCTCCATCAAAAGGGTAGGGGACCTGCAGGCATTTTCAGTCGACGATTTGTGCCTAGAGTTTGGGCCGGAGAATTCCCAGGTAACACTGGGGCCACGGCCTGGCTATGTGCCCAAGGTTCCTACTACTCCCTTCAGGGATCAAGTAGTGAACCTCCAAGCGCTGCCCTCGGAGGAGGCAAACCCAACCCTGCTGGCCCTGTGTCCCGTCCAAGCACTTTGATGCTACGTTGACCGGACACGGAGCTTCAGGACCTTAGACCAGCTCTTTGTCTGTCATGGGGGACGGCAGAAGGGGACTCACTCAACTAGAAATGTAGCTTCGTCCTGGCTGTTGGCACGAGGCGCCTCGCTTGCAGATATTTATAGAGCTGCGGGTTGGGCGACTCCAAACACGTTCGCTAGGTTTTATAGCTTAGGTTTTGAACCTGTTTCCTCCTGTATCCTCACCTCAAACAGGTAGATGACAAGGAGTGGCCCAGTTCAGTCAGCTTGGTTACTTTCTCCAGAGAGTCCAGATCTGCAGACTCTGTGAGTTCCTCCGTTCCCCTCGGGCAGCTTCCATGGTGTTTTGGTAGGGATCCCTATTCATTGGTAACCGACGTGCCTCGGCATGACCGACTGAAAGGGAGCATCTTGGTTACGTATTGTAACCCTTGTTCCCTGAAGAAGGGAACTGAAACGTCACCTCCCGTCGCCATGGAACTGTACCGCCGCTAGGGGGCCGTGACACCAGCTCGGATCCTCAGCAAAAACCTAATGAATGCTTAATCCACTGACCTACTTATACTCGTGCTGCGATTAGGTGCAGCTGGATACTAATCAGCGTATGCCAATTTCATTGGCGTGTTTAGAGACATGCAGAGTAGATTGGACATCTTGAAGCAAGATTCCTATTCGTCAGTCACCGACGTGACGTCTCCGTTACCTTTTCAGGGAACAAGGGTTACAAGACGTTACTGAGACATTTTGAACATTAACATCCATTTTAAATAAATGCTTCTCTTTTTAATATTTTAATGATCAAAGTATCCTAAAAAAACTATTTGGCACTGAGAAATATGAGATGCCTCAGCTTGGAAGCTCAGCTCTAATTATTTGTCCTGTTACCCTCTCTGTCGATCTGTGTACCTGGCCTATACCACTACACACTCGCTATCTTTAAAGCATGCGCTCCCTTTCCTTCTTTCATATAATTGTACAATCCTAGTGGGTCCTCCCATGTGAATGAAGCCCCGCCCCTACTTACGGCAGAAGATTCGGCTCTCCCTGACGGGAGCTGGTTCTTCTTGTTCGCTACAAAGAATCGGCTCTTAGAGCCGGCTCGTTCGCAAACGACACATCACTAGTACAACCACCATCGTCATTTATTTAAAATATATTCATATTACAAAACAAAAGTCTTTTGAGGCAAAATGATTGATTTGTGAGAGGAATAGATGCGGTCACTGTCTCTGTCTTTTGTATACTTTCTGTGCGCTTCTGCAGTCTGGGAGCAATTTATAAATGCTACTTCAAGAATCCTTACCTCAACGTTGGTTGTGAAATGCCAATGGCTCTTGCGTGTCTCGTGATGGATTGCGTCACGCTGTTGTGAAATACTATTGGCTCTTGTGTATCTCATGATCGATTACCTTGTGCTACAGGATGGAAGTATGTTTTCTGATTGAGATGTGAGTGCGTTAACGGATCGGAATCCTTTTTATTGATTTAAAACCTTGTGTTTTACTCTCTTCTTTACATAAAGATTTCGTATGGCTTCAGAAGACTTGGAATGTAAAACAACGTTATAATGTATTTATACTGCTTGTTTATGATTAGTTTGTGCAATAAATACCTGTGACTACATTTGACTGTGTATGTTTTATATTGTTCAGAGGTGGGTAGGTTTAGGGTAGGGGTGGGGTTTGGTGCTCCAATAAAAGTAAAAAAATATATAATAAAATTAAATATGCATGCAAACCATTACATTAACCAAAACAACTGAAAACAACGGAGGACCCTTCATGTCGAAAAGTGACTACTAAGGGCTACCATGAGCTTCAAAAAGCGATGCAAAAGAGTCTTGACCAAGCATCAATTTATGACAAGTTGGAGTGAGACTGTGTTGCTTAGAAACATACCTAACCAGCATGCTGTTTTTTTAAGCAGGAGGGCTAGTTTCACTGAGAAAACCTGTCAACTCTGATCCCCCTTGAAAAGCGACATGGCTACTTTTGGGTTAGTTTTGAGTAGCAACTGACAAAAGCTTGACAGAGCCAAACATATTTACTTTCATTGTAACAAAAGAGCTGTGTGAACTTAATGTGAAAAGTATTGCCTTTTTTGATCAACAATATATATAGATAGACAGATAGATAGATTTTTTTTTTAAAGGAAGTTATTGGATTTAGGTCTTTTAGGTAGATTTGATGGTTATCCAGCTGCATACTACATCTATCCCAATTACGTTTTATTTACTGAAAATTGCAAATGTTCAATGAAATACTCCTGGCTGGTCGACCGGTTTCAATACAAACCACATAAATAACATGATCTCTGCAAGCTCTGCAATTTTTTTTTCCGCCTTTGAGGTGCTCCATTTATACTCCTGAGGAATGTGTGACAGAATTCATGGAGGATTCAGGGTATTTTGGGTCGTGCTGAGAACGATTCACTAAATGACACATCGGCTGTGACCCGATTATGAAATTGCGAAAACACTCTAGAAATGTTTCCATTTATCATCTCAGACCAGACATTTCAGGAAGCGGAGTTTTGCGTTTGAGTGTGAAGCGCTGCCATCTCAAATAACGGAAAGCCATAGTCACTGGGATGAATTTCCACAGCCCAGCAAATACCAATTCATGGCAGCAAACCGGAGGCTCTTTGGTGTGTGTGTGTCGCGGGTGAAAAGTCAGCACTCTTGATGTTTGAAGTGTGTGTGTGTCGTTTCTGCCCTTCCTTCCTGCACCGCTGCCCTCTCATCCAGTTTATCCTGCACCGGTGCCCTTCTATCCTGCCTGATAATGAACCGTGTGTTTGCCTATTTTATCAGCCTCTAACAATGTCACTCACTTGGCTTCTCAAACAGAGGCATGCCACCCCTGCCATAAATACCACCCCGGCAACCAATGCAAATGTAAATTTTCAGCCATTCATATATGCAGTAATATGCAGATGACTGTGAGGAAGTATGATCAAGAGAACAAAATATATTTTAAAAATATAAATATTTAAAATATCTAAAAATATTATATAAAAAAAAAAGTAAAAATTAAAGTAAAAGTAAAATTTAAGCATCAAAATAAAAGCTAATCCAAATAATATTAAATTAAAAATTTGCACTTGATTGCACTCAGGTGCACCTCATCACTGTGTGAGTATAAGACGGCACAAGTGCACATGCAGATTTTTGCTTCAGAGCCTTCGCCATTCTGAGCTATCTAGGAGACACCCTCAGCGAGTTCTGGAGAACGATAAGAGTTCCTGCGATCCTGTTTTGTAGGTCTGTTTTCCTACATTTTTTGCTGTCACACAATAGGATACAGTCCATTTTTTATTTATCTAATTTAGTTTAGTTAAGTTGGAAAATTAATTTGAATATTTGGCAGCAAATCATAGCAGCAAAATACATTTTTAATGTACTCTCAATAGACAAAAAAGGCAAAATGAGTATTATTATTACTATTATTACTAGACTGTATTTTCATGTGGATCTGTAATGACCTTACAGATCCACATGTCTGGGGTGACCGTGAGTATTGAAGTCCTCCTACACCCTTTAAATAAACACAATAAACACAATATAAACAGCTGTCAGGCAAAGCCTACCGTGCCATTAAAAATCCCCAACCAGAACAGCACGTGAAGCTCATTCATCTTTAGGCTGAAATGATATATGAAACAGAAAACATGTCAGAGCCCAGCATACTAACAGACAGCTGTGAAATAACAAACCGCACTTATTTAAGTGCACTGAGCCACAGGAACCCCTTGAGGATCTGAAGATGTACACATCATAAACATGATACACTTCTGCCGTTGGTAAAATGGGGGTGAGCGGGTTTTATTTGGTGATGCATGGAAGCGGAGCGAGAAAAGAGCTCTTTAAGTTCTTGGATTTGCATTATCAGGAATTTAATTCCGTTTCAGGAACCTTAATGGCACAACAGAGGGATTCCTAATAAGTGCCATAGTAACCTATCCATTAAAACGAGATGAAAATGGCCTCCTTTCAGAAGAAATGCTGGAGAAGTAATGACAGGACAAAATGTAACTGTAAATGGGTGCATTACGATAAAACAGAAAAGGCAGCGTTTAACAATGTTCAGTTGAGAAATGCATGAAGTTGTCAACTAATCAAGAGAGTTTCGAAGAAAAGCACATCAGGAAAAAAACACAAATGAAAAAAATCTCCTAAAATGTCCCACTACCATGCTATTCTGACTATTTCTGCATTATAACATGGATATTGCACACAACATGGAAATAAATATGTGTAATTTCAACATACTGTAGCAATAGTAAATTCTATATTTACTGATTTTCAATTTGAGCTAATGACATTCATCATTTAGATCTCATACTGCATGATTGAATAATGATAACATAGCATGAAGATATTTTTAATGCAAAACTGAATAAAAAAAGCACTGGCTGCATTTCGAAACTGCCATGTTGACATTATCATATGATCATATGACATGTATTAATAAGCAATAACAGCTTAAAATATATGAGCGACTGGTTTAGCTAATGTATCTGTAAATATTTTGATGTTGATGGAATTTGTTCATTTTGTGGTCTTGTTGAAAAAACAACTGCCCATTTGTTTTATGATTAAGTAGAATCAATACAGCTCTCTCTCTCGTCTCTCAGGCTTTTTTATGATGCATTATTATTATATGAATATTATGAGTATTCAAAAATATTAATCTTGTCATTGTACTTTTTCTTTATGATGTACACAAAACCCAATGTATTTATATCTATATTTTTGTCAGTACGATTGTTTATTGTTAAAGGTCAGCCCAGTCTCATGGCAATTCGTACATATTTTATGAGGTGGCTAATTCGTACAATCTCACTTATAAAAATTTTATGCTAAATCATACATACTTTACAAGTTGCCAATTTGTATGAATTTGTACCTGCCCGTCACTGGGGTTTAGACAGATCAAACAAAATCGAAAAAGTGAGGTCATACGAATTTGTACGAATTAGCATGAATTTTCCACCTCTTCTGAGACTGTAAAGGTATATGAATTCAATATATATGCAGAGTTAAAAAACATAACATATAACTTTTAACCATTTTCAAAAATCATGTTTTTTCTTTGTGTTAATCTCAATCAAAGTGCAGTCATTTTGATTAAGTAAAAAAAGGTGATACAAAAAAAAAATACAGTTAACTAATTTTCAAAGTAGTCGTGTCACAGATCTTTTCGAACGGCATGACTATCTGGGGTAGCATTCAGTTGCTGCTGTGTTCATACTGCATGATAGATAGGCAAAAGGGGATTTCACACTGCATGACTTTACAACAGGAAGAATCACGGACAACTTTGTGTCACTGCCAAACCCACGCGAGAAATGACAGTGACATGAGGTCACGTGTGCAGGACCGGTGTTCTCACGTGAGACTGGGATTATTATTAAAAATAATAGCAAGAAAAATAAGATAAATAAAAAATTTGCACTTGAATGCGCTCAGGTGCACCTCATCACTGTGTATAAGAGGGCACAAGTGCAGTGTACGTGCAGATTTTTGCTTCAGAGCCTTCTCCGTTCTGAGCTATCTAGGAGACCTCCTCAGCGAGTTCTAGAGAACGATAGAGGAAGCGCCCTACCTTCAAAGAGTTCCTGCGATCCTGCTCTCTCATCTGTTTTCATGTGCATGTGCTCTCATTTGCAAACAAAAAGAAGATTATGGACGAGGATAATTACCTTCTTTACCTTCGTAACTCCTCCCCCAAAGTTTCGTTGCCCTGGATGATGCTGTGGCTGTAGGTAATTGCAACCGTAATGCAACCGTTGGAAATCAGTTGAAATTTGTGCTTTGTTTCACAGAACTAATCGTTTTCTGGGTTGCGTTGGCTACGTATGTGTGGGGCGGAGCTATCAAAATAGGGGCGAGACCCTTTTGGGGTAAAGGGGAGTGTTTGTTTTGGTGATTTTAAATTTCAACATTGGCTTCCAGAAATAGCTTACCCTGCCTTTAAACACCAGTCAAATATGCAAAACAGTCAAATATGTTAATCTAAAATGTTTACAGAAAAAGAAATAAGAGCTCAACTTAAACAAAGGCTAAGCCCAAAGAAAGACAAGCCTTCTTTGCTTTAAACAAACTAGGAATATCCGGATATTATATCTAGCATAGCATCTGATCAGCTAACAGTGTCTGTGAGCAAATACAGGCGCATATACAGCATGGTAATAAAAACAAAAACTTCAAATGTTCACGCTGATATACAGTATGTCTTTGGATTTTATTTTTGGATGGACAGCAAAATGTAGACAGCAGCTCAGATGCCGAGCAGATGGCTGACAAATGTCCTGGCTGGAAGCAACGTTCTACATAATTTGATAATCCTCTGTGCTGTTACTCTGTTTTGTAGCTCTGAGAGACTGTACAAGCATTTTGTAGGAGGATGGTAGCTGTAACAAAACTGAGTCAGACTGAGAAAACAAGAAGAAAAATACAAAGAAACAATGAAAAAAACTCTTATTTTGCTTGTTTATACAACGAAGCAAAAAACATATATTTAACATATATTTAAATTATTGCTGCAAAATATAGACAGGGTTCTGCACCGAAGTTAAAAAACTAAATATGCGTTCTAACTTTTGAAAGATAGAGCGATAGAATAACTCCTTTCCTTTGCCAGTAATGACTCTCTTATCACTGAAAGGCTGTAATCTTAAAAGGCTTCCTGTGAAGTTGTCTTGTGTGCAGCACTCTGGCATTTAATCCATATTTAAAGCATCAAAATTTATACTTTGACTCTAATTGCTTGAGTGTTTGGTGATGGCAACAGTATTCAGCCTTCACAGGTTTATTTACCCAGAAATGCGGTTTCCGGGAGTCAAATAACATCATGTCCTTGAGTTTATGGTCTAGTGATTAGTACATATGCTCTGACACATTGAACGACATAAACATTGACAACCAATCAGAATCAACCTTGTGCATGTCTTGTGCAAATAAAACAAAAATAACATCATTTATGTCACAGGCCGCACCTCCGTGGCTCTCTCCGGTACTCAGCAGTGGGAACCATCGCAGGAGTTCTAAGATTCCTTCCAGGACTCTTTTTGACCCACGTACCTCATTCAGTTCCGCTCACAGGTGTTCCTTATTATCTGGACTATTTAAACGATGTGATGTGTTTCAATCGATGCGAAGTCTTGATTTGCCTTGCTATCATTACTGAGCGTTATTCCCTGTTGTTTTTTTTCGTTGCCTATTGGATTGTATATTGGACCTTTGATTCTTGCTGCCTGCCCTGACCCTTTTGCCTATTATATCGATTACGATTTCTGTCTATACACTGCTGTTTGCCTGTTGATTGACCACAGCTTGCCCGACTACTCTCAATAAACGCTGCTTATGGAATCTCTGTAAATATGTCACAATTTATTCTTCTCCAGTGACTTACGTCGTCCGCCATTTTAAACTTTCTCAATGTGTCACATAAGCAAACTTTAACATATTTGACGTAATCAGCCTTGTTTACATCCAGTTGAAAGCATGTGCGTAATCTGTGGCTGTTTGCGAGTACACTTAATGGAAGTGTATTCAAGTCATAGGAGAAGAATGGTTGAGTATATGATGATATTTTTGTTTTCTTTTCACCAAAAAAAAAAAAAAAGATTCTCGTATCGGTGCAAAATTGACTTTTTTCTTTACAATGTTTCTGGATCGGAGATCATTTCAGTTGTATTACTGTCTATGGAGGGTCGACACGAGGGTAATAAATGACAGAATTAAAATTTTTGGGTGAACTAACCCTTTAAGATGAAGATCAAATCCAGCTTGTACAGCGCTGCCTGTTCAGCTTCTGTCATGAGTGGCACTGGAGTTGTCCTCGGAAGCCGCTAGAGGGCACTCCAGCCCGGACTATGTTCTGTGTTTTTCTATCCCTCCGTTCGGTGTTCAGAACTTGTATTATGAAGTGTCTCCTGCTGTCTTCATGCCAACCCTGTATGTCTCCACCCCGCTTGTGTGTTGTCATGCCTATAGATTAATTCATCCCCCTTGTTACCTAGTTATGTATTGTGTGCGTATATAAAGGACCTGTCTGTTTGTTTACATTCACTGTTCATTATGTGGATGTACCCTGTGTCTTCCCCTTTGTAAGCCCTCTGTGTTTCCCTGTGTTTCCTTTGCTCTTGGATTTCCATTGTTGACTTAGCCTGCTCTCGGACTCTCACTCTAGCCTTGCCCCCTGGACACTGTTCGCCGTTTGCCCGACCATTGCTACGTTTTTTGGATTACTCTAATGTCTTTGCCTTTGATGTCTCTGTTCGCTGTTCATCGACCCTGCCTGTGACTACCGTGTGTGTTAAATAAAGAGGTTTGCATTTGGATCCACATGTCTCAGTCTCTGTCGTGACAGGTTCACCCACAGATTAACACATCTCTATCACGTTACCTCTATTACGTTAGAGGTGAGCATGCATGTCTATATAAAAACCAAAGCACCAAGGTGTGGAAAAAACAGTATTTGCATTGCCCTCTTTCTGATGCCAAGTGTTAGGAAAGTGCGAATGAACCACACTGTAAAAAAAAAATCCATAAACTAAAAACCTAAAAAACTGGCAGCTGTGGGTTCCGGAATGTGACCGTAAAAAATATGGTAACAACATTTTAGGTCTTACGGTATTAAGTTAAACTTACAGTTAAATACTGTAATTTGTATATATATATATTAATATATTAACTGATATAATGTTAATATACCAGCCTACTAAAGTACTGAAATCTTTAATATACACTGATAAGCACCAAATGCAGGGGATGAGAAAGCCGCATGATAAATCTAAGCCCATCACAAGCAGCTTTTAATTAGTAACATATATAGAAGGTGCTCAGTGTCATTCACACAAACACTAAACACCATCATGGCGAGACTCATTAAACTCAAATATGCAATAAACGTTAATTAACAACATTACATGTAGCATACAAACCTAATAAACATCACATCAAGAAAAAAACAGAAGAAACAAAGTTATTTAAAAGAAAAAACATCAAATTCAAACAAAATTTTAAATGTAATTCAGCAAATTCTTGGAATTTTAGTTTACGTTTTTTAGGATACATTTTTAGATTGGTCATAGGCCCTGTGGTTGGCGTCATTCAATACCAGAACTTCTTAATTACAAAAGATGAGTTTTATTCAGTGAAGGACTACTTTATACAATATTTGTAATACAAGTAATAGCTTAGAAACATCTAATAATTCCAAATATCGAAAAAGTGATGGAATTGGACTGTAAATCAGTCATCACTTATGCCAAGGTGTGTTCACTGCGAAGATTCAACAAACCACATTCTGTCAAAATCAAACCTGCTTTAAAACATACCCTGGTCTTTCCAGAGTAATTCTCCCACAATTCAGTCTCACAATCAAGATATCAGTTCAGAGTATTCTGGTCTTTACCAGAGGACAAGAGTCCAGATTGATTTTCTTTCTGTCTTAATTCCTCCCCACAGTGTTAAGGGCAAATGAAGTTCTTCCATTTAGCTGCAGGCGACTGCTGCCATGTCACAGTGTGAGTCTGGCAGTCTGTTGGGAATTTTTTTCCGGCTTCATTTTGTTTATTGCACTATAATCTGATAGGGTCTTATGTGACAGCTTCCACTTTTTAGAACCCATTTAAATCACTTTTGTGTATAAGCTGAAGACATTTATAAAACATAAATTTACAGGTCTGAAATCGGATTGTTTGAATTTTAATAATACGGTCATAAATCCATCTTTGAAAATTACACACACACAAGCACACAAATAAAAAAGTTATGTATTTATATCTACACACACACGTTGGGTTTACATGTTTTATGGGGTCATTCCATAGGCGTAATGGTTTTTATACTGCACAGACTGCATTTGGTATTGTCCTACTGTCACGCCCAGCTGGAGCTGCAGGCCAAAGACTGCTATTGGCACTCCGGCTTTCATGAACTCTGGGTTTCATGTCTGTTTTCCCCATGGCCTAATTATCTGTGTACTCTGTACGCCCTCCTCATGTGTCTCCTTAGTAACTAATATGTTCTCCTCCCCCTTAGTGTCATTTGTCACATGTATAAATACCCTGGATGTCCTTTGTTAATCGCTCGTCAATGTTTGGATGTAATGTATGTTTTCCCCGTTGTCAAGCCATCCTTGTTTTCCTGTGTTCTCTGCCTTCCTGGATATTGACCTTAGCCTTCCCTCAGACACTTGCTCTAGCCTCGCCCCTTGGACACTGTTCGCTTCATCGCCTGACTCACACCACGAACTTGGATTATTCTCTTGCCTTTGACTCTGATATCCCAGTTTGCCGTTGATTACTCTGCCTGTGACTTTACTCTGTGTGTGTGTGTTGCCATTAAACGTTTGCAAATGGATCTGCACGTTTCCCGTTGTCTCAATCGTGACACCTACACTGACCCTACACCTAAACCTACCCCTTACAGGAAACTATGTGCATTTTTGCATTTTCAAAAAAATGTGTGATTCTGTGTGATTTATAAGCTTGTTTCCTCATGGGGACCTAAGAAATATCCCCAAAAGGTCAAAACTTACTGGTATTCCTATCTTTGTGGGGACAATTGGTCCTCATAAGGTGATAAATACCAGGTGCAAACACACACAACTATTTTATCTGTGTGTTTATATATCACATAAATATTTAATGTCAGTCAATATGTAGACAGTATTTATACAAAAGAAAACACAAACAAACAAATAAACAAATAAAAAATAAATAAACACACACACAAACTGTCCCGCCACGGGACTGCACAATCACCAGCTCATTAATCACCGCCACCTGATGTCAATCACGAGAGTTTAAAAGCCCAGCACAGCACTACCAGGTTAGCTGAGCTCAAGGTAACACTGTCTTATACTTACCTTATGCCTCACCTCATGTTGACTCACTTGATTATTGTCATTGACTGCGATCTTTGAGTTTCAGTTGCTGCTTTAAAGGTCTACGATCTCTTGCAAGGTCATACGGAGGAAATACTTCACTGGAGCTTTTAACGTCGCTCACCACGCTACTCACCTGCACTACAGCACAGCATTCCTTCACTGCCTAAACGTAAGATCTGTTATACTCACCTGCTATACTTACCTGTCTCCTCAGAACACTGCATGCCAACCTTCTCCCAGCACGGCTCCACCTGCAATGGAAAGAACTATCAGGAAACGCGTTCATTAAGATCGATTCCATACTTACCTCTGAGAAGGATTGTTAAGTCCAGGAGATTGTTCTGAAGTGCTCGGGAATATCGCTGTGGAGATCGCTCGGTTATCATCATTGCCTATTCCATAAAATCACAGTTTATCGGGATCGCCCTGATTAACTGCATTCTTTAAATAAACTGTCCAATTTCTATAAATAATAGTTAAAAACAATAATATCAGCTTTTAACCATTATGGTACCAACACATTTAATTTCTGTAATAAAACACTTTATTTTTACCATTCTGCCCTGAATGTGATTAGCACCAGCATGACCCTCATGAAAAAAAAAAAAATCTGATAAATGGATTGGCAAGTAGTCATGAATAAATAGAAAATGCATCTGCTTGAGTGCATGCTGGAAAATGGACCTACCAAAGATAACAAAATGATCCCCCTTGGAATGGGGTGGTAGCTAATGTGCCTTAGCGAGACCCCTCATTGCAGCTAATTCATGCTTCAGTGGCACCTCTGCAATATGTAGCCACATCCACTGTCAAGGATGGAGACACTGCAGTCGGCTTTAAAATTCCTTTTTACTTGCAGACGTATGTTAATGACTAGATATTAGCTTCCTGGAAAGTCTTCTTTGCGGTGATTCATCTGTGTAATAAGTACCTTAAGTTGGATACTGTCTCAGTAAAAGTATGGGGCTATTTCTCTAATGTTCAGAGTTACAAGGCAAACAGAAAGTGTGTGCGCAGACCCCGCTGAGAGATCTCAGTGTGCTTCCTTCATAGTATTGGCACACAACAAGGCTCTCAGCAGGGGGTGTGGACATCCTCCTTCTCGCTCTCTCTAGCTCTTAGTTGAAAAAGAAAAAAAATCTTATTTTTGGCCACTTTTATTGATTCATTCAGCAGGGAACAGCATCAGGAAATAACACGAGCCAGACTTGAACTTGTGTCACCCGAATGAGCGCCGTGACTCTATGACCCTCTTCACTTCATGTAATAACATTCTTCTTAAAGTTCTGCGATTATTTGTGACCATCATTTACATTGTCACATAAAAACTGAAAAATAAAAGCCCAATCTGAAGTTTACCCAATCTGCTAAACCATTGGTTCTCATTGCTCTGGTCCATTAATAAGACTTTAGATAACGTGAGAGTAATTTAAGGGGCAAATATCTCCCTTCATTTAATGTCTTCCGACACGTAATTGTGCAGATGTGCTTCATTGCACCTAATCAAATAAATATGTAATTGAACAGGGATGAACTGCCTGACTGCTGCCCATCACATGGGAGCGGTTATAGTTTCAGGAATTTGAATCAAATGCATTAACATATTTATACTACAATCACTGGGAAATTGCTTAAATTTATTTTAACGAGCAGAATAAAGGTTTGGTTGGTTAGCATGACTCCAGTTAGCCCTACTGGTAGAGGTCAAAACAAAGCAAAAGAGGACCTGCTACTGAGATGAAAGAGAATGCTAGCAGAATTCAGTATGCACATTCTTGATGTTAACAAATAACTTTCTTCAGGTAGAACTGCTTGATGCTAATGCTAGCTTTTATTATTTTAGATCATCTTTACACTAGACAGATTTCTAGAATTATTGACATCCTTATTGTTAACATTAGCTACAATCGTTGTGAAATTACCAAAATACTGCTACTGAGATGAAAGGGGATGCTAAACGAAAGCTTAATGTTAACAAATAGCTAGCTTTCTTCAGGTGTCTGTGAGGAATCACCTGAGGCTGTTGGATCCATGAGCAGACGTTTTAATAGCGTGGTCAAACAGGCGGTCCAAAACACAGGCAAACAATGACAAACAGGGTAATCCAGAATCGTAAACAAAGTCCAGGCGGAAAGTCGGGGCAGGCAGCGAGAATC
>JAUYWG010000060.1:8733953-8748065 GCA_034779775.1 Enteromius afrohamiltoni | reverse complement strand
TTACTCAAACTGGTTTACTTTCGGTTTTAAGACACATGATGTACAAATAACACAAACATGCAAATTGGTTTAATAATAATGGAAATATAATATCAAGCATGTTATTAAATGACAAACACACACACACATACATATATATATATATATATATATATATATATATATATATGTAAATACACAACCATTCAAAAGATTAGGGTCAGTATGATTTATATAACAATATAAATATAATATCATATAAAATAGAATAACATTTAATTAACATTAAATGTAGTTGAAAACCAATTTCGAGAGAAAGCACGGTTGAAACGCAACCTAGCTGTTAGCAATCAGCTAATGATCACCGTCTATATTGTTAGCCAACCAGACAAGCTAAAGTCCACTATAAATAAACCAGATCGCTTCCCTTCAGTATCTCACTTTTGCAATCCCTCCCCATCTCCTCCGTTCTCTCCTAATGGGGGGCACGCAGGGTTCGAGCCGGCCCTAGCTAGGGCTATCGTTACTAGGATTTATGGAAAACACCATAAACATTCTCCAAAAACTCTTATTTTGTGTATTACATGAATAATGACATTTTTTTTTTTAAATATCTCTTTGAACTAAATCAGCTTTGATAATTGTAATGATCAGCTGGATGTGCCAGCCCAGCTCTGGATGGCACTCCAGCTCTTCATGAACTGTGTGTGTGTCTGTGTCTGTATTCATCCATGGACTCCATGGATATCAATGAACTCTTGTCTCTGCCCACCTTTACTGTTGCCATAGAGTTTCATTCCTTTCTCCGCCCACCTTGTTTGTTGCCTTAGTGTTTTATTCCTTTCTCTGCCCCACAGTCTAATTATCAGGTGCATTTAAACCACAGTCTGTCTCTGTCTTATCACTGATCATTGTTTATGTGTATTGCCGTCAATCCTGTGGTTTTTGTTCGTTTTCAAGTGTTCTCTTGAAGGTTGCTTTCCCTGTCTGGTTGACCTCGGAGGGCTTGGTAATCTTCTGCTCCACCCAGGTGGGCTGTCGAACTGTCTGGTTGGTCCTGGAGGGCATGGTCGTCACTGGTTTTGCCCCGGAGGGTTATGCAATCGCCTGCCCCGCCCTTGAGGGTGTGCGAACTGCCTAGTTGGCTCAGGAGAGCATCATCACTGCCTGGTAGGCCCAGATAGGCTGTTCCGCCGCCTGCTCCACCTTGGAAGGCATATGAAATGTCTGGTCGGTGCAGGAGGGCAAGGTTGTTGCCTACTAAGCTGATGTGGGCTTCTCCGCCATCGTCTCCACCCTGGAGAGTGTCTGAACTGTCTGGTCGGTCCAGGAGGACGTTGTCGTTGTCTGGTCTGTCCAGGAGGACACGGTGGCTGTCCGTTTGGCCTTGGAGGGCATCTCAATCATCTGCACCGCCATGGAGTGCGTTCCAGTCGTCTGGTTTGCCCAGATGGGATTCTACGCCGTCTGCTCCTGGATTCCTGCCATCCCACCCCATTCTCAAGAACTGTTATTTGTGTGTGCATGTCTGGAATTCAGTAATGATGTTTCTTAAAAAAAAAAAGGAAGTAAAGAAGAAAAAAAGCCTAAAAATGTTTAGCTACATTCTGTTCTGCATTATTCTAATACATCCTTCACTGCGGTGATGACCTTCTCTGAGGACCTTGTTTGTGTTTAATCCAGTCTGAGCGAGGTCTAGGTGACGCAGGCCCGGAGCGTTTTCATCATCTTTTTTTTAGAGCATTTTAAAACCCCCCTCCGAGAGCACATCTAGTAAACATGTTTCAGACAAGTCAATCAGCTTTCTCTCCTGCCCAATCAATTGAGTGGCCAGGGCTTAAAGCGGCCTGGAAATAGATTGAGGTTTTCAAACAGTCCAGAGTGCACTTAAGCATGAGGATAAATCGGCTAACATTTCCATCTGCAGCCCGGCATGGCATATTAATGGCCGTTATATTTGGTTTTGGTCACATCGGACCACCAAAGAATGCTTTTAAAGCTTCCACGCAGCTTCGACACAGTTTGCCTGGCAAAGAGGTCTACAACAATGAGATGCATCTGAATTTTCTGGGGTTTATGGATTTGAGTTGTCTGAGGAAGCGGGCTGCTGCCCACACACTAAGTAAGATGCAGAAGATAAAGAAGGAGGTGACATTTAGGGCTTGCCAAATGCAAAATCTGAGGGTTTTAAATGAGGTCTTGGCTCGGCTCTTGCTTTCGTGGATTTATGCTCAAAGGCCATGTTTCTGACGCAGCGGATAGTGCAAATTCCATTTGGTTGTAAATGAAAATGCACAACTTGCTCTGTGAAGAAATGCACTTTTCTGCCCAAAGCATATTCCATGGCATTCATAATACATGTAACTTCAGGAATGTGAAGACTTTATGAAGGAAACTTTTCATTTCAGTTCAGTTCAGTATTTTATTTAATTTTATAATTTAATTTAATTAATTATTATGATTTTTTTAATTATCATTATTTAATATTCAGTATTTAGGGCTAATGGGTTGCTAGACTATTTTTATTAATATTATTATTATTATTATTATTATTTATTTTTTTCACCTACAAGCCACATATGTTGAGTAATATAACCAGAGATAATTAATGAATTTTAATTACTGTTTATTTATATTTATATAGTCATATATAGTCTTATATAGTCAGATATTTAGGGTGGAGTATAAATAATTTTGATTCATTTTGTATTTTATAACAATATGGCATTATTATTTTGAATATTAAATATCTTTTCATATTTCAAATAGTCATTTTATATATGATGTGGTTTAATATATATATCACCTAGAAAATAGTTAATAAAAATGTATAATAATAATAATAATGAAGTAACATTTAAGAAACATTGTGTATTAAATGTAATATCATAATTGTATTTATATTTACAATATTTAATTTAAAATATTATTATAAATTATATATATATATATAATTATAAATATATATATATTTAACTTTTTATGATGTGTTATTTATGTATGTTTATATGATGATAATAGTTATATGTATTATGAATGGCAGCTGTGCATCTTTTGCTGTGTTTGGTGGCTCCGGTGGCTCTCTGCATCATCAGCGAATTTGGCACTTTTCAGTGGATAATCTCCCTCGATAAGAGCACCACAAACCCATTCCACATTATCTGATGTTATCTCACACCACCAAAGTCCAATTTCTCAGTTCAATCACAAAACAGCAAGCAGATAAAAAATAAAAAAAAGTCACTCTGAACTTACAAACTCTGATGAGCCGATGAAGATGAAAATGAAGATGAAGGGCAGCAGGAGAGGAGCTTCACTTATCTGAACCTTTCAACTCAGTAAAACTGTAAACAGTAAACAGAAATACTTCAAAATATCAGGAATGGACTCTGATCAAGCTCAGACTTTTGATTAATTATAGCTTGAAAATGTCCAAAATGGTAATGCAATAATAAAGTCAGAAAGATACGGATTTAAAGTAACCAGTCGATCAGAGCGATTGGGAAATAACTTACATGAGGCAGAAGTCAGTTTTGGTTATAAATAATATTTTAACATTATTAAGATTTTTGTTAAATAAAAAAATATAAAAAATAAATAGAAAATAAAATAATAGCTAAAACATAGAATAAAACCATACAATACAATAAAAAAACAATAACAATCAAATAAAAGACAGATATTTAAAAGTGTGACAATTCAACTAATACTTACCAAACATAATAATAAGTATTATAATAAGTAGTAATAATTTCAGAATTTTTCTGATCGCTTTTTGAAGAATGTTGTCATAAGTTAATGTTTGTAATGTAAAGGGTTATACTGGTGATACTGAGGAAAAAATACAAATAATATTAATTATTATAAAGTCAAATGATATTAATTAATTTATTATTATTATTTACTAATTGTTATGAATTACAAGATGTTACAGTCCATAACAATACAATAATTTACTTAAAATTGTCTTAAATAGCTGAAATCATTATTTCTTCTTGTCCGAATTAGTGTATTTTTTTCCATCATGTATCAATGTTCAATCAAAATGTTTTACAGAACTTTTCTTTTTGCAACATTTTTATTTATTTCATTATAAAAGTCATAAATAGTTCCTTAATTAATTCTACAACATTAAATTAAAAAAGAAAAAAAAAAAATCTTTGTCTGGTGTCCTAGCGTGTTTGTTTACCCTGTCCATGTGCTTTACTGTTGTGTTTTCATGCCTGTTCCTCTCCTGTCTGATCATCTGTAGCCCCGCCCTTGTAATCAGTGTGTTATTCTCCGCCAGCTGCAGCTCCAGGTGTCTTGCGTTTAGTCTCCATTGTCTGTGTCTTATAAACCATGCCCCATGTCCTGTTTCTTTGTCTGTCATTAACATTACATGTTGGATTGTTCGTCTCTGCTTAGCTCGTCGCGTTTTCCTTTTGTTTACTGGTTTGGAAATAAATGTACAAGTATGAATAATATTCCTGCCTCCGAGTCCTGCCTGCTCGCAAGTAAGCGAAAACGCGAGATTCCACAGCCGGAACGTGACAGTTACCAATCCATATTTTGTATTTAAATTGGTGAAATTATCGCTCAGAATTGTGTAAGTTACATGAAATGATGTCACTTATAATCTCACATCTTAATGTCCAAATCCACAAAAGGAAACGTATGTCAAATTCACATTTATGTTCAACTTTGAGTGTGATGTTGTAAGAAGAACGTTTTTTTTTTGCTTTGAAAACAAAATAAACTTAAGGAATGAATACGACCAACGTCTCTAACAGCTGTAAATTAACCCCAAAACATGAATCTGCATCTGCAGCATGTTCAAGACCTGAAAAAGCAGTGCATTACAGAATGAGGCTGTTAATTAGATGGCCACGGTGACTCTGATGAGGGGAAAGCAATGAAAGCCATAAGAAATGACACCAGGGCTCGTATTCACATGTAATTGCTCACCCAGGGAGGAAGCAAAGAGACGAGTGGTCTCGAGCTCACCCGAGGTGTCAGATTCTGTCAGGATGATGAAACTCCACACAGCCCACAGACTTGCTTTGAGACTGCCGGGTGCCAGGGGGGACGTCAATTTTCGACTTTATAAATCTAAAATTGATGAAATATGAGGACACTCTTCACCGGCTATGGCTTAGTTTTATATTTTAGAGGTCCTTTACTGCAGCCACTCGGGATTCGGCCCCTGATTCATGTTACACCAAAGCCAAGAGCCTTTGAAATCGGAGAGTTTGTTCCAAATACCACAACAACACTGTGTACAGCAGATCTGATTTCAGACGCTTGTCAAGTCATCGAAGCATTTACACATGTTTCTTCCACTTGAGCCACTTATTGACTTTTTAGAAATATATATTCTATAATAATAATGATAGTAATAAAATATAGATGCAAGCAGCCATTACGGGGCCAAGCACTCCAACAGCAAAATGAAGAGCTAAGCATGAAATAGAGCATCAGACCAAATGCAACAATAAGTAATAAAATAAGTAATAAAAGCACTTGTAGGGTAATTGTAATTGAAATGACTGAAAAATCAAAAATACAAGCTCTAGTAGTATGATTGAAGGCTTATCACTTTTGACCAACAGGTGGCGCTGTAATGAAATCATATTAGTGTGAGGTGACAATGGCACACACAATTTTTTCTTTGTACAGATAAAGCCCCAGAATTATTTTAGCAGTATGCAGTGTGACGAACATTGTAATATTTGGTGCAAATTGAATTGCGTAGGAGTTACAAAAAGTAGTAGTTGTTGTTGTTTTTTTTTTTTAATCCAGCAAAACCAGTTTCATTAAAATAAGCTAATGCTAACAAAAGTTGTTAAAGTTTTTGGAAATTTCATAATCTATGGTTAACGAATGGTTTATTACTCTTGACCAATAGGTGGTGCTGTAACCAAAAAGGTCTAGTATGGTCAGTGTGAAGTGACGATGTCACATACAAAGTTTGGTGTTAATATGTCAAAGTTTTTAGACGAAGCCTTTAGACGAAGATTGGCGCCTGTACGGCGTATTCATTGATGCGCCAAATGAAAACCATTTTGTATATTGAAATCCATAACTTTTTGATAACATGGTCTGAAGATGATCCGAGTCACATTTGGTACAAATCGGACAAATGTTCTAGGAGGAGTTTGGAACATTGGTATCGCTGTCCTCTGAGTCATGGAATCTATCAAAACCATTTTATTTACAATGAGCTAATGTACGCATTTTATTATTAGTTATTAGCATTTTTCGAAATTCATAATAACTTTTGCCCACAAGGTGGCCCCAACATTTTTATTACATTCAGGGAATGCTGCTGAATACTTTTGTAATTAGTTTCGTAATGATACGCTAGTGCGTTCTTAAGATACAACATTTTACAACGAAATTCAAACCGGCCGACACCCAAAATGGCTGACAAGAGAAAATTGTTTGACTCGGCATGATGCACAGAATGTAAAGAGACAGGTTTTGGGATTTTTGGACAAACCTTTTAGTAGTTATAAGCAAAAATAGCCATTTTGCGTATCTCCTGTCCACTCCTGTTATTTTTATCTCACAAATTTTTTTCTTTATACTGAACATATCAGTATTTTTTCTGCTCAGTATTGGAATTTAGGACTTTTTATCTCATACATATCTGGCAAAAGGACAAATATATACATAAATAAATGTTGATTAATGTAAATGACCCATTTTTTTGTGAACTATATACACATATATATCACACATATATGTATTCAAAAGCAGGAGTACAGTAAAAATGACATTATGATATTTTAGTGAAATTTACATTGATTTATTTTATTTTATTTTTATCCTTTATTTTCTTCACACATCACCTCTCATATTTCATCTGAGGCATGCTGTACACTGACATTGTTGTCTCCATGGTAACCAAGTTGACTGGAATATAATAATAATAATAATAATAATAAACAAACAAACAAAAAATATTAGCTGCAAAATTATTGCCTGTAATGGAAATAGTGCTAGGGATATTTTAGGGAAATCAATGAAGTCATTTTCACACAATGAATATTGAAGAGGGATTATTTCATCTACACTCTTCTCCCCCAATTATTATTATTATTTTTAAACAACTATATATATATATGAACTGGAGTAATGATTTTGAAAATGTAACTGCACATCATAAATACAAAGGAATAAAGGAATAAATACATTTTTAAGTATACTGAAATAGACAAATAGTTGTTTTAAATTAGAATAATATTTACGTTAGGAAACTCTTATCTTTAATAAATGTAATCTTTGGGACATTTAAAAGCCTGTAGCTGAAGAAAACCCCATTTGTGGTCAGTGGACAGGAATGTGTCATACGTTATCTTCCCGGCCTCAAACCAGAGTATGTTAATGCACTGGGGAATACTTCATATGCAAAAGGCCAAGACACACAAATCATTTAAAGCAATCAAAGATTTATTGTGAAAATGAAAAAAAAAAAACTGACAAAGAGCAGAGTCTTACAAAGACCAGAAATGAGCACAAATGACATGGTTTTACTCTCACAAAAACAGCATTAGATGAATTTAAAATGTCTCCACAATTAGGCACATTACATGTGATGAGAACTGGAGATCAAGCTTTTTTTTCCCCCTTGACTGGTTATGTCAGATCTTTGGGAGTGAGTTTCAAAACATAAAAATAAAAGAAAAGTTAAGTTAAAACTATGACATATACCAAAATTATAACACATTAAATGAAAATTGTAATAACTGAAATGATGACATACTCATTTATAATTATAAAATAAGTTGAGATATGACCAATCAAAATTGTGACATACAGTACCAGTCGCAATATAGCATTGAAATACGACATGATAATGATAATAAAATACAAATGTATGGCATAATTTGAAATTATGTTGGAAAATTAAGTTGGGATTTGACAAATTTAAATTATGACATACAAATGTATAATTATAATAGACCAAATCAAAATTACAGCATAAATCATAATCATAACATAAGCCATAAAAAAGAGATTAATTGATATATGACAAATTGAAATGATGTAATGTAAGTAATAATTATGAAATTATGACATGCTAAGTGATAATTATGAGATGAACTGAGATGTGAAAAATAGAAATTCTGGCATACTAAGTAAAAATGATAAAATACAAAGTCCAAATGATGACATAAATAGAAATCATGGCATATCTGTGTAACATGATGCCACAAAATGTCACACCCGATCCTGGATCAGTCAACAGCACACCACAACCAGTCACTCCTGAACTTGACCTAATTACCCGATCACAATCACCGGAGTTCTAGCACCTGTCCCCAATCACTCACTCACCTTAAAAGCTTAAATAGATTTTGCCACAGAGTCTGATGGTTTTACGACCATATTAGTGGTGGTGGACAGACTTTCTAAAGCCTGCAAACTCATTCCCTTGACTGATTTACCAACCGTTTTTAAGACGGCACAATCACTCATAAGTTTTTAGACACTTTGGGATACCTGAAGACATTGTTTCGGACCGCGGAACTCAATTTACGTCATGTGTCTGGAAGGAGTTCTTTCGATTACTTGGAGTTTCCATCAGTCTTTGCTCAGGATACCACCCGCAGACCAATGGGCAGACGGAGCACAAGATCCAGGAGATCAGCCGGTACCTGAGAGCTTACTGCCATGACCACCTCCTGGAGCCAGTATCTACCCTGGGCTGAATACGCTTAGAACACACTAAGGCAAGAAACCACTGGATTAACTCCTTTTCAATGTGTTTTAGGGTTTCAACCATCACTCTTCCCCTGGAATGGAGAACCCTCCTCAGTCCCAGCGGTAGATTATTGGTTCCGGGAGAGCGAAAGAGTATGGGACTCAGCTCATGTCCATCTGCAGAGGACGGTCAGGAGACATCAAATCCAGACAGACACACGCTGAGCGGCTACCCCGGTATACCATCCTGGAGAGCTGGTATGGTTGTCAACTTGTGACATCAACCTCTAATTACTATGTCACAAGCTGAGTCCTAGATACATTGGTCCATTCCCCATTGTCCGGCAAATTAATGATGGAGAAGCACTTACTTCACAGAGTTGTATTCATAAGGTTGTTTTAAATTATTGCACAGTGTTAGAAAGTGTGTTTTTCATTTCGTGTTGTTTTTCATTATAATTAGCACATTTGATTCAAGTATTAAAGTTAGTTTTGCTGATACTTGGCTGATACTTGGCTGTAACTTAAGTGTGAAGCATCTCGCTTCTAGTTTCGATTCAGGCTATTTGCTTAGCGATTGGCCTTAATTCAGAAGGTGTGTCCAGCTTCTAGCAGTGTATATATGCAGTGTCAGCGAGCTGTCGCGGAAGCATCAGTGGAAGCATTCAGCCTCCTCGCGTGAAGACCAATGAGAGTAAAGACCTTCAGCCTTTTTCCTGCGTGACTTTAACCAAGCAACGACATTGACACACTTAGGTACTCCTTTTACTTTCCTCTCTTTTTCAACTCTTTTTCAAATGTGTTTTCAAAACATTCCGGTTATCTCCACACGATGCTGAAACATCACACGCAAACGTCCACGCAGTCTCACTAACCTTCGTCCTATCGTCATTTCATCCACTGAAACTTTCTCCTTTACTGTTGGCCTCTGGAATTGCCAGTCAGCTGTTAACAAAGCTGATTTTATTTCTGCCTTCTCAATACAATCCTCACTTAGTATCCTGGGACTGACTGAGACCTGGATTCATCCTGATGACTCAGCTAGCCCTGCTGCTCTGTCCAATAACTTCTTTCTTTCACACCCCTCGTCACACTGGGAGGGGTGGGGGGAGCCTTGATACTACAAGCAATCACAATTCAGGCAACCAACTCGACATAATTTACATATGAAATTGCTCTCCAGACAACACCATGGTCAAACCCCTTCACGTCTCTGACCATTTCTTTTCATGTAACCTATCTCTTACTTCCCTTACCTCCAACACCTCTACCTGTTACCTTCAGACATAACCTACGCTCCCTCTCATTCTCCCATCTTTCTTTTGTAGTGTCCACCGCTCTTCCCTCTACAACCCTTTTCTCATCTCTGGATGTTAACACAGATACCGACACCCTTTGCTCCACTTTAACCTCATGCCTTGAGGATATGTCCTCTCTTGTCTAGGCCACCCCTCCCAACCTCTGGCTAAACATCTAAACATTGCCTGCTATACGGTATAATGAGCACTTCCTTGCTTTTGCCTCTTAAGGACTAATTGCTTGCTGTTTTCCCCACCTGTAAGTCGCTTTGGATAAAAGCATCTGCTAAATTAACAAATGTAAATGTCACTTATCTTCTGCCACTTCAGTACCGTATCACACCAACCTTTCACGTGTCCCTTCTAAAATGCCACATTAACCGGACGGCATCTACTGAGTCAAGGAAATCCTCAGTTCTTGGAGAAGGAATGGCAGACTCCAATACCTAGTCGAGTGAATGGGTACAATCCGGAGGAGAGATGCTGGGTGGATCGTGATAACATACTGGATCCTTCACTTACCCAGGAGTTCCACCAGTCCCACCCAAACTGCTCCCAGAGGCCATGACCGCCCTCGCCGTCAATCGCGAGCATCTGGAGACGCTCGTGGAGGAGGGGGTACTGTCACATCTTCACAAGCACCTGGTCCTGGAACAGTCACCAGCACACCATAACCAGTCACTCCTGAACTTGACCTAATTACCCGATCACGATCACCGGAATTCTAGCCCCTGTCCCCAATCACTCACTCAACTTAAAAAAACATGCGTTGGCTGAGCTCAAGGTCCTTACCTGGAAACACTCTGAGATCGCTCTCTGTTCTGCCTTCCTCTCTGCCTACCTGAGTCACCTCATTCGCTGAACTTTGCTACCACATCTAAAAGACTGAGTATTACTCTTAAGCCCTTTGTTGAAAAGTTCGCTATGGGACTATGCTTTAATTATTACTTACATCAGTTACAACAAGCTACTTACCTGTGATGTCTTCCTTCAGTTTGTTTATTGAACCAGAGCATTTGAGTTACTTACCTGCACCGCTCCTGTGTGTTCATTACCAGCCTGTTGCTAAATAAATATACTCACCTGTGAAACCTATCTTTCTGTGTCTACCTGGTGACTGAGCGTGACATGGAAATTATATACAAACTAGGTCATAATTGCAAAATACAATGCCAAATGTATTTATTTATTTATTTTATAATTAGAGCTCCTTATGTTATGTTAAGTTTTATGTTATAGGGGGAGAAAAAAAAAAGATGACTAACTGTTTTGTCCCAATGAAAGGTCCAAATATCAATTGTGGACCCTGCTAATTTTCACTGCATGGGCAGAAGACACAATCAAATATCTGTTCGGTTCTTCCGTGATTCAGGTCACTGCAGGTTGGAACTCACGTAAAGCTGTCATCTTTTATCTTCAATAAACGATAGTTTGATAACAGTGTAATTCCTGGATTAAAGGTGGAATCAAAGCGTCCATTAGCTGCCTGTCAGACGGATGACCGTCAGCGCCGTGTTCTATAAAAAAGATAAACACGCAAGAGAGCCATGACCCTGAGCCAGGCGAAGAGACATGAAGTCAGGCGTCAAAATGATTTTCATAGCAGATTAAGCTGGCAGCCGGGCCGTTTCAGGGGCGGCGCAGCAAACATTCCGCATTAGGATTAGCGCTTATGTGCCCGTTAAGATGATTGCGTTCCACACGTTTATTGAACACAGGGATTTATCTGATCCTCTCGGTCAACTCGGATCATTTAATGCTCCAGGGGCTTCTCACTGTCATCAAATGAGCTCCAATACAATACACATCAACTGTAAGACTGACATATGAAGAGAAGCAGCTGATTCTTGTTTAGCGTTTCTATTTTAAACAGCTGTTTTATGTTAATGTTTTAATATTCTTTTTCAATGGCTTAATTGAAGTACATAAATCTGACTTAATTAAAAAAAACTTTGCACATTTACATACACAATTTGGAAGACCATGATTTGTGTAAGAGCGTGAGTTGGGATGGCAGACACGCTGGGTTTGGGGTTGGTTGGCACATGGAGTGTAATATAAGATTTATAGCACATTTTATCTTGTAAATCAACAGCCTTCATAAAGCGCTTCAAAAGGCAACTGAAGCAGCCAAAGAAAATGATTGAAGTGATTAAAAAAAGGATGGAAGAAGATTTTTTTAAGCGTTTGTTGCTTTCGTCTTATTAATTTTTGTGCCAACCAAGCTCTAAAGCTGTGCCAACAATCTCTGTTCTGGGGCAGGTTGGTACAATTGCACACAACCTAAATAAAAGTTACTATTTTATAGCCTTGGGGGCTATAGCCTTTTTTTGACGAAACAGAGCAAACAACAACATTGTTCCTAAAATGTAAGTCACCTGATATTAACTTTTGTATAAAATACAAAGTTTAATAAAATGACGCTTTCTACACTATACATTTAATTTATTGGTTACATCATCTCTACATTTTGTTTGTTACCATAAATGACAAAAACTGCAGTCTGCTCTGCAGATCTGTCCTGTGAGGAGCAGGATGCACAGCAATAGAGAAGCTTTTCTACTGACTGTATTCTGGCAACCTGATCTCACTGCAATTTGTACATATATTATGAGGTGGCTAGTTCGTACAAATGAAATTTCTTCTAAATCGTATGTATTTTATGAGTTGCCAATTCGTATGAATTTGTACGAATGACATGCACCTAACCCCACCCCTGTGAAAGGGTTTTAGACAAATCGTACAAAATTGAACGAGTGAGGTCGTACGAATTAACACAAATTTGGCACCTCGTACGAATACGAGTATGTGTTGAGTCTGCAGGTTTTAAGAAAAAAGACAGCATTGTGCGGCGAACCAAAAGCACAGCGCTACAATATCCATGATTAATAGATCATTAGGATGTCTTGCTGTTGTGATACAAAACAAAACCTTTTTTTTTTTGCTTAGAAATTTTTGTAATATTAATTTATTC
Organism: Enteromius afrohamiltoni; assembly: GCA_034779775.1. Taxonomy (NCBI): domain Eukaryota; kingdom Metazoa; phylum Chordata; class Actinopteri; order Cypriniformes; family Cyprinidae; genus Enteromius; species Enteromius afrohamiltoni. The sequence goes on along the minus strand of JAUYWG010000060.1, from coordinate 8,735,126 downwards.
AAAGATGAGGGTTCTAACATTTTTATATGTCAATGATTTAAAAAAACAAAACAAAAAAACCCCACAAACCACCATTAAACCTAATCCTAAAGGGGCTGTTAAAATCATAGAAAATTAAATGGATTTGCCACAAACTTACCACGACTTCAAATAGTCGAATTGCCACGAGAGTGTTTTGGGTATCATAACTAACTTGAATAATAAAGCTTAGGATATTTTTGGAGCATTAAATATGCCTGCTTTTTTTAAACCCACAAATTTAAGATTTAATTTGCACCTAGCTGGCTCATGAATATTAATTATCTAGATGTGTGATCGCTGAGCCCTTCTAGAAAATCAAGTTACATATTCAAGAGTCATAGACATTAACACTCTCTTAGTACTGAGATGCAATATCAAGACAGTTTTATATTGGCTAAGAAATTATTTTAATGGTCACTTATCAGGATGAAATATAATTTTTACCTAAATATTTTATCTTTAAAAAAAAACAAAAAAAAACAATTATCAAGTAATAGCATGCAAAAATTAGTCTAGCACATAACAGTACATACACTGCAAACAAAACACAAAAAAAATTCTGAAAGAAAGAAAAAGTAGAGAAACTGTTGTTTATTTAAAGATAAACAAATAATTTATGGCACACATTTTTATTTGGTTCCAGATGGAATTGGGGGTCTCACATCAACATATCATTAAAAATGAATAAAATCATTAAAATAATTGTAATTTGTTTACTACAAAAATATGTTTCATATTTAATAGGTCTCTGGATATGGATCAGGTCAAGGCTACTATTACCCATTTTAAACAATATCAGGTGCAAAAAAAATATCAAATTGAAAGGTCTGAATTTCTTTAATCCTTCCAAGAAATCATCCAAAAAGACAATAAACTGTGATCTGCCTCACCATGCATGGGAAAGAGAAACCGGTATATCTCTCGCAACCAAAGGCACACAATAAAACTAATGTAAGATCTTCAAAGATGGTGAGCTCTGACCCCAGGACAGTGGGCAGGCCCCGGTTTACGGTGTGCCCCCTCCCAGTTCACTTACCCCTGCAGCTACAAGCTGAGATTCAGAGATCTTCATGGGAAATCACCAAAACTTAAAGTGTCATATCTGGTAGTTTTTAATATACATATCTAGATTCAAATGAACGGTCTAAAGAT
>JAUYWG010000060.1:8699621-8729224 GCA_034779775.1 Enteromius afrohamiltoni | reverse complement strand
ATGTTTTGGTTCATTATTAAAAGACTTTTATGTTTATTGGATGTTACGGCTCCTACGTTGTCCTTCGCCAGCACACCACGTAACAGAATGACCGACCAAAACAGTTTGAGGTGGATTATCACATCGGAGGAGATTCTCCAACGTCTCCTGATGGGACTGCCACCTATTCCCACACAATGGGAATGCATTCTGCCGCCTGTGATGGCAATGCCCGGCACCCGACTCGTTATTTGGCGGCGGCGTCTGTATCCCACATCGCCTCATCGTGCTCACGGCCCGGAGCTGCGAGCACAACGACCCATCCACTCTACCCGTCCAGAATCCAGCCGATCACCAGCGACCATGAAGATGTCACACGAGCCCACGGCAGACCAAGAGCCAGAGCCGGCAGCAACTGAGCGAATAAACGCTTCACAGCCCAAGTCTGGAGTATCAGATCAAGAGCGTGAGCCGGCAACATCGTCCACCCCCGACCACACTCTTACCGCTGTAGGTGAGCCAAAACCTGACTAGTACAAAGAACTGTCCGAAGTATTTGAAAATGATCTGATTGAGTGGTTTGGAGAGGCTCTTCCAAGTCCTGTATCTCTGCCATCTCCCGTTGGATTAGTCTGCAAAAAATAAAAAAAATAATTTATATATATATATATATATATATATACACCTAGGATGGCTTGAGGGTTAATAAATCATGGGGTAATTTAGATTTTTGGGTGACTATGCCTTTAACACATCTTCTGTATTATCATGCAAACCGCTAATCGGTTTGTTGAGGATTCCCATAATGCATCAGGTGCTTCAAATGAGAAAAAAAACTTTAATGAGTAAACGTAATGACTCACTGATGTGAGGAATCTGCCATTAAACACCTACACACTGCTTTCTGTAGTGCAAAGGGTTTCATTTTCTCTTATGTATGCTCTCGATTTGGTAATTGAGAGACACAAAGTGCACCGGGGGTCAAGAATGTTTTTTTTTTTTTTTTTTTTCTCCACCTTTCCGTTGTGGTGAGGACAAACAAACATCCGGTGTTGTACTGAAGAGGTAATCACCTTTATCCGTTCTGCCACATAACCCTCTTCAGGTTATTGATAAACAGCCAGTACTCATTACCTCTCAGCGGAGGTTCCTCTCTGTCCGCTCTGCCTGATAAAACAAGGGACACCTTAAACACAGAGACCTACTTTCCTGGATTCTGGACTCGGGTGTCGCTTTAACTTAATCTGGGCTGTCAGAAAGGGAGCTCTTGTTTGGCTAAAGACAGAGAGGGATCTATCCGAGAGCCACAAAGCAGCTTTTTTCGGTGCAGGTCAGAGCAAACGTGGATTGGTGCTGGACGGCTCTGATGAAAAGCAGATAAAGCCTGCTGGAAGAGCCTCCCCCACTGACAGATGGACAGAACAATCACTCAGCTCAGCTCTGCTCTCCTGCAGCACCAGAGCGGCCCGAATAATGTGCCTTCATCACTGTGTTATGATATTAATTTCTCGCACAAAGCCTGATTGTGACGTTCTATATGAGATGGCTTTAAATTTAATCATTCCAGGAAAGAAAAACATGATCACAAAGAAGCTGGCTTATATAAACATGATATTAACACATTAATAAATGAAAAGGAACAAACACACACACACACACACGCATGTGTATATATATATTTTATTTACATTTTTTTTTCCACTTGCTGGCATAAATGCTAAGAACACATGACAATAAATGTTCATGTTAATGAAAGAATCACGTAATAATATGCACATGAAAAATGTAGAAACAATGGACATAACTATGTGGCACCATTGTGCAGCAGCAAATAACAGTAAATGTGTGCAAATATTGGGCCCCATTCCTAATTCCAATCTACAGTATCTGTCTATCATCGCACATCTCACATTAAATTGCTCTGAAATCTTAATCTCTAATGTGCAATGCAAATCTAAATATACCATTAAACACCTTAAAGCACCTTATTATTATGAAAGAAAACCATTTAAAATCGCCTGTAATAATAATGAATATAAATGAACAACCCTCATTTTGCTAAGTATCTTCTTTAGCGGTCCATGGCAGACGGTCATAGGTGTTTGGAATGAAGATGAATAAATGATAAAAACAATCATTTTTGAGGCAAACAATCTCGCAATGAAGAGTCAAATGGTTATTTAAGCAGCTGTTAATGTGGTTGTTATGTCGTTTGGCTCAGTATCGCTGCTGTAAGTGAGGAAATGACAAAACAACACAAGCCATCTCACCTTTTACCACTTCAGATGTAATGTGACAAATGGTGCCACATCCATCTCATTTTCTCTGCCAGTGATTTCCGGTGTCTTTAAGCCCTGGAGTCTGTTTGATAAGAATTTGATTACTGTTTCTTCTTGCAGAAATTGAACACCGATGGCTACCAGCAACCGAAAATTCCTTATCTGGGATTCTGGCTGTGGTTGTGTGCCTATTTCAATCCCCTCAAGGAATGGATCCTGGGAACGGTAGTTACAAAACAATCCCAAATAGATAACATTAATTTGTACAAGCGTGTTCAGGGGAGAAAAGGAAGGATACCCTTGAAATGAGATATTTGCCCCCAAAATGTAATGATGTTTGGTGTGCAAATTGCATATTATCTCATTTTCATTTTGGTCCAGGGAAATGAGAAAAGGCCGCGACTAATAAATGTTTTCAACATGCTTACTTCTTTCTTTAGTGACCATAAAACAAATTTAACTTATCATTACAAGTGAAACATGTACTAACTTTCAAATATTTTTTTTTCTCTTCTAAAACTAGCAGTTGTTATTAATAATACATTTTTTTTTTTTTTGAAAGATGTCTTTAAACTTACTAAGGCTGCATTATTAAAACGATGGGAAAATTAATATTATCTTCATTGCTACATGATCCATCAGAAATCTGTAACGTTCTGCTTGCAAAGACCACAAGACTGAAGTGAGAGTCAAACAAAAAATTTATTGTTCTTAAGGAGAGGAAGGGAGTTAATCAAGTGAGGTGAGGATAATGAAAATCAATAAACTCCAGATCGCTAGTGTAGCGATCTCTGGATCGTCTTTCCGGGTGACTCTCGTTAAGTGCTGATGGTGCTGAGTGTGTGGTCCAATCAAGGTCTTTTCACATCGAATCCTACTTTAGTTCCTTTTGGGATCCGTGGTTTTGCCTGAACACAGCAAAGGAGAGCAGGTTAGTATACTGACAATCACTTATCTGAGGGTTTACGGTGAATAAGGTTCCAGGTCCAGGACTTGGGTGTTGCTGGCGTTCAGGTGAGTGTGGCAGGTAATATTCAGAGAGTTCCAGTGCTCGTGGTAGGTCTCAGGATGGCTATTGGAGCTGGGTAGCTGAAAGGCATCACACAGGTAAGTATTGTCAATGAGTAAGGGTTAAATATCTCACATTGCTCGTGGGGTCTCAGGCTTTTTGACAATGCATTGCAGGTGAGTACAAGGTACAGTCTCTTACGATCCTCTTTGGTTCACAGACTTTTAGGTGTTCGGTGAAGGTAAGAGGCTCTCCAGGAACTGTGTGTGTGTGTGTTTTCATTCATGGACTCTCATCAATAAACTCATGTCTCCGCCCACTCGTTTGCTGTCTAGGTGCTTCATTGCTAGTCTCCACCCCCTGACCTAGTTTTTCACACATTTAAAACCACAGAAGTGTTTGTCTATCTCCCTGGTCCATTGCACTGTCAACCTGTGAGTTTTTCCACCCGTGTTCCCGTGTTTCTTTGCCTGTTTGAATTTATCACTGCTGACCCCTGCTTTTCCCGGATTTACGATTTGTCTCGCCCCACGGACCGTATTATCGACTCTTGCACGGACTCTGACCACTCTCTTGCTCTGCCTCCTCCATTCCTGTCTGCCGGTAATGACTCTAAACCTGTCTAAATAAACAGCCTGCACATAACCCTGTTATGTCTTCTCGCCCTCCTTTTCGTGACAATAATATGCTGAACTTTTCTTATTATTATTTGTTAAATACAGTTGTGCTGCTTAATATTTTTGGATAGATAGATAGAACTTTTATTTAAATTAAAATTTGACCCTGGAGCACAAAACCAGTCATAGGTAGCTTGTAGCAGTTGCCAAAAGTACATTGGATGGGTCACAATTATACATTTTTCTTTAAAGCCAAAAATCAAGCCTGGTCTCATAAAAATATGTACCTCTGTCCACTTTTTGTGTGACACCGGTTTACGTACCTTACTGCAGATTTTGCCAGTTTCAAAGAGAAGTGTTTACTGCGTGGTGCTAAAACACAGGTTCAAAACATAGCCCTGATAAGTTTTTATTATGTTGATATAGGTAAGTAGTTGTTTTTATTATATGATGGTTCAGAATTATTATATTTTTTTCACCCTCACCTTCCACAGTTTAAAATAATTTTATGTCCCATCATACAAACTATACATCAATGGAAAGTTTATTTATTCAGCTTTTCCAACGTTTAAGTCTCAATAATAGCAATAAAATATATATATATTTATCTAGGGTTAAAATTGTAATAAACACATATATACAGTATAACATTTGACTGCTAATATGTATTTATACAGTATATACACAAACAAACAAACAATAATTTAATTCCGCAAATTATTTATTTTAATGAAACATGCAATATTTCTCCTATCTTGTACTTTTTGGAAACGTAAAGGAGTTTGTGAACTTGACTTTGCATTTGAGTGTTCTGTCATCCATAACAGCTGAAAATAGGATAGCTGGAGTATCAGGACAGCTTGTCTCTATTAGTGAGATGGGGAAACACAGTAAGATGATGCCTTCTGGGGAGAAGGGATGTGGAGCTCAGTGGTAATAGGTTTGGACACAGTTGTGTGCACTGTACCAAACTCCACAGGCCGTGCTTATCGCGGCTCAGGAGATTTGGTTTTGTAGGACACATGCGTTCGGGGTTCAGGAGAAGGTTTTTGTGAAGTTTGCTTGTCACATAATGTGAAAGATTACAAGAGTTGAAACATTTGACTACACACAACTTTCTTGTCCGATCTTTCATGGCTTCCAATTCAGGCTGAGACACTGCTAGAACGTTATAATGAGAGATGACAGTAAACGTTTTCAGTAAATCGCCATACCATATTAACTTTATGATTCCATATAATAAATTTATAAGATAAACTGATAAGCTTTATAGTAGTACCATGAACATATAATTTAAATACAGCAAGGGGATTGGTAAAATAATACATCAGGGGTTCAACCGTTATTTTACGAAGCTATTAGAATAGTTTTTGTATGTGAAGAAAACAAAAATAATGACTTTATTAAACAACTGGTCTCCTCCGCATCACCCTAGCGCCATTTTGGAGAGTATCCACTGAACGCAAACAGCGTGTCCCATTTTGTGTGGGCGGATATGCTGTTTTCGTTTAAATCAAAATGTAAATACGATAAAAACGTATCTGTCTAAAATGGCGCTAGCGTGATGCTGAGGAGATTGATTAATAAAGTCATTATTTTTGTTTTCTTTGTATACAAAAATAATCCTGTAGCTTCTTAAAATTATGGTTTACATGGATTTTTTGACCAATGTCCTTGCTAGTGAAGCAAGTGAAGAGTTTGGTTCCACAACTCAATAAAAACAATTAAAATTAAATAAATTCTGCCAAAATCTGAAGAGTAAAAAATAAGAGATGCTCAGTGAATTGCATGTGACTTTCATGTGCATCTCGTCAGAAAAGCCGGCTCTGCAATCTCCATCACATGCTTTCAGATGGAGCACATGTAATACACAGAGCTGTAGATCATTGACAAGATATGATATATCACATTCATAATCACTCAGTATAGTGTAGCTTGTCAGTAGAAGCATTTAGTGCAATGAATGTTTTCATCTTGCCACTTTCTTAGTAAAGGAAACACAATTTTACCCAAATTAAGGAAAGTACAGTAAAACTCTGACCCAAACAGAGTTGTGATTAAATTTCCCACAATTACTTGGAGAATGTTATTACTTCAAAACAATAATAATATGCTGGGATATTTTAAAACTGATGATTTTGAATGTTAGTATCACACATATTCAGCTTCATAAATGGTAGGTTTGTTCAGTAGCTCGCCAAGATGTATTTGAGAGGCAAGGAGCTCCGGTTTCAATATTCTTCTAACTACAGTCCAACAAAACAGTTCAAATCTGTGTAAAAGGAAGTTGAAATGGCACAGCTGCATCAAAAAATGCCTTTTATATCAGTTTTGCATTGTGAACACTGTCAGGAACACTCAAGCGATACCTTTTCAAGCGGTACCTTTTCAAAAGGGACATGTTTGTTCTTAAGCGCTCCATTTTGGTACTTTAAAAAGGTACATATTAGGTTCAAAAGTGTACCTTTTGAAAAGGTACTGTCTCAGTGACAGCTTTTGTACCCTTATTTCTGAGAGTGTACTGTAGGTTTAGGGTTAGATTTGGTGTAGGGCATATTTCCAACATGATAGAGCATTAACTTTAATACATACCTATTTCAATGTAAGAAAAATGTGCCAGAGTTCATCTACTGAACCTGTGTTTTTTGCGCCAATCAGTGGACAGTTCTCTTTGAAACTGCGACAAGTGCAGTAAGGCACGTAAAAACGGTGTCGCACAACCGTTATAGCTAAACCTGTCTGATCTTGCAGGTTTGCCCTAAACAACATTTGAAAGATCAGGCCCTTTCTTACAGAGCAAGCCACACAACTCCTGATCCAGGCCCTGGTCATCTCCAGGCTGGACTACTGCAATGCTCTTCTAGCCGGTCTTCCCTCATTCACAATCAAATCTCTACAAATGATCCAGAATGCAGCAGCTCGACTGGTCCCATGTCACACCTCTCTTCATCTCCCTGCACTGGCTCTCAATTGCAGCTCGCATCAAATTCAAGACATTGATGATTGCATATGGAACATACACAGGCTCGACGCCTGCTTACCTCCACTCACTGCTACCAATCTACACTCCCTCCAGAACTCTGAGATCCGCTGGTGAGTGACGCCTCATTGTACCATCACAAAGAGACACAAAATCTCTTTCCAGAACATTATCTTACACTGTTCCCGGCTGGTGGAATGATCTTCCCATCACTATTCGAAATGTCAACTCCCTTACATTTTTCCAACGACTGCTGAAAACCCAACTCTTTTGACATCTATTTTCAACACTATTTGACATCATAAAAAAAAAAATCTTAACCCTACTCTTTCTTTCCCTTTCTAGCCTGCACTTATCTGAACATTGCCTGTTATACGGTATTATGAGCAGTTCCTAAGTTGTTTTTTGCCTTTTTAGGACTAATTGCTTGCTGTTTTCCCCACCTGTAAGTCGCTTTGGATAAAAGCGTCTGCTAAATGAATAAATGTAAATGTAATGTTAATGCAAAAAAGTGCACAGAGGTACATTTGTATGAGACCAGGTTGGAAATCTAGAGGAAAAATCTAATTAAAAGTGTCTCGGGCATTTTCAGATAATCATAATCTTTACTTTTAATATTACAAGTAAGAATTACAAGTAACATTAAACAAGAAAAACAGATTTCATATTTTCACAGTATCTAAAGGTTGATTAAGGTTGTAAAGTGTCATACAGTGCAACAGCATAAAAAAGATAAAAAGATTTTAAGTCATTAATTTCAAATTTGATTAGCCACAACTTTAATAACGTAACTCATTTATTTGATGCAGTTTTTAAATCCAACAGCATCTTTTGCAAACATTACTTACTGTAAAATTTTTGAGTTTTCCGTTTGAATAAGCTTTACTGTCTAATTCTTTTAGAGTAGTTCTGCATGACAGTTTTTTTCTTTTAATCTGCCTTCATACATTCAGCTGGGTGTCTCCAATCAAATGCACGCATGCTTGTTTTCTTGCTGTAACATTGTGGATTTTAGTCAGAATGCATGTGGGCATGTCTCTCAGGAAAATTGATATTTCTGTATTTTTTTACTCAAAAAAAAAAAAAAAAAAAAGTTTGATTTTGCTAGGAGCGATCCCTGCTGATGCTCAGTGGTGCTGAGCTTTTTGAACCAGAAAGAACAAAGAGCCAAAAAAGGCTGCTCTTGACAAGGAGAGGGAAACAAGGAGTGAGGGAGAGCGAGGGGCCGCACGCTATACTTGGACATGAAAAAGAAGCTGTGCAGATGAGAGGATATCGCTATAATTTGACATTTGCAGTCGGAGATGAGGTTCAATTTAGAGAGGGTTCTTGAGAATCACAAATTGCACGGCCTCCTTTGGATGAGCTCCCGTGCTCTTTTTCCAATCCACTTCCAATCGCTCATTGCTCGCCTCCGGAAAGGCTGGCTTTGGTTTTTCCCTCAGCTGGCGACGTTGTGCGCTATCTCTTGCGGTCCACACAGCCCTTAAGGAAAGCTTTAAGCGATCTTATCTAATTCTAGTATAGAGACGGCTACTTTATCCTCTGCGCTGCCACTCCGCAGACCAGAATTCTCTTTTGCATTTTTTCTTTTCGCCAGATGTAATTGTGACATAGCTGGGATTAGAGAACTTTCATTTGTTCGCCGTTTCGTAATCCGCTTGTTAGCGTGTTTCGACACAACTCTGTCAAGACGTTAGTAATTAGTAGATGTGGCCACTGGAGATCCTGGAGCAATATTTGATCTTTCTCTCTCCTTTTCCCTAATCTGCAAACAACCTGGCTACTATAAGCCCATCTCATACAATGACGACTATAAGGCAGATAAGAAGTCATACTGAATGAGCATGATGAATGCATTGGAAATAAGATCTTTCTACAAAAAACAAAAATCATGACAGGTTTCATTCTAATACATACATATTTTGAGTCACCAAGATTCAATAAATAGCCAATATTAAATGTTTCTTTACTGTTTCTTTACTGTTTACAGTACACAAAAATTTAGTAGGAATTTATATTACGGCAAATGCCTTTTTGATATTTTTTGAACACAGTGCTTCATTTTGCAAGAGATGTGAGCAATAATAAATACGAAATCAATCTTTTTAAATAAATGTTTTGAAAATAACATACTTTCGAGTGGATCGCTGGACGAATTGCCCACCGCTGTTAGCAATCAGCAAATCAATTTCCCGGCTATGATCACCCAATCAAACAGTTCCAAAGCACTATAAAACCTCAAGCTTCCCCATACATCCTCATCTCGCTTTTGCAAAACCCTCTTCCTCCCCTTCTGCCTCCCTCTAAACACAACTTCCCACTCCGGGGGGCAGCCGGAGTTCGAGCCGGACGCCGAGCCCTTACCCTCGCTAGGGTTCTAATCGCTAGGGTTCGAACCCGCCATTCTCCCTCCCCGCTCCCTGGACAGCACGCCAAACCCGCTTATAAACATTTATGAGGAAGTGTGAACACTTGAAATGCTAAATGTGAATTTGTATATTGCACTTTATTGGATACTGATTTTGAAATGTGATAATCTAACAGTGTCATTGAACTATAAGTGTTTTTAAAGATTAATTTTGAGTGTTAGATGACAGCAAATATTAGAGAGGAGGAGCTGGGGATGGAGGTGGGTAATTGGCTACTGAACAATGTGAAAGCTGCTGATAATACTGAAGGATCTTACATATGGGTGCTGTGATAGGGGTCGATATCACAGAACTGTTAATATGTGAATGTATTGTTCAATTATTGATATTCCAAAATAGTGATATTTAATGATGTTTATAAACAAACTCTGTGGCCTGGGGGTTTGGGCCGGAAGCCGAGCTCTGTCCAACCCTTGCCACCAAGGGGTTAAAATCCCTAGGGCTCAGAGTCCGCCGAGCTCTTAGCCCTCTCCCCGGACAGCACGCCAAACGCGCTTATTATAATCGATTATTAATGAGGAAGTGTGACCACAACATTTGTGAATATAGTCAAAGGTAATGGCATGACACATTTTTTTACATTTTTTTTACTGTAATCTGTTTATGATAATTTTAAAATGTAATATACTTTTATTACAAGCCCTCAAAACACACACACTATAACATAGTTTTACACACTGGTGCAATTAATTCAAGACAATATTTCCAAAACAGTTATGTTTCTGATGGATCTCCTCCTCAAAAAAACTTTTTTACACGAACCCAAAAAAACGGACACATTTTTATTCATTCATGTACTACACAATAATAAATAAATAAATAAATAAATAAAAATTGTATCTTCTGCCTCAGCATCCTGTCTTTCCCCTGCAACAGGGCACAACATTTGGTCCATATCACAGGCTATACTGGCTCTGGACAAACAGTGTGGGTAAAATCTTCTTGCATGCCTGATGTCCTTGTGTCATTGTTCACAAACAAGATGCTTAGTTATGTTGTCAATATGACAGTACACTCTACTAGTACTACCTGATCTATGAACTACGGCATCAGTTTGGCAGTTACTGTACTGAAATGCAGAAGACTGTGTTGTTTATGTATGCATAATATATTCATTTCAAAAGCACAAATGTACACATTACTGTATGTGGGATTGAAAAAGACTGTATGAAAAGAAATGTGTAGAAAATTTGGTTGACAGTTTATGACAGTAAGATCAACCAATGTATTGCAGTAATGACTAGATGTCACTGTGTTTATAATCAGATCAAAATCAATATACGTAATGTGACGTGTATCCCGAAGGATCATCAGTGTCGCCCTGGAAACTGATGAGGAACACCTGCCGCGCCTCATCATGGGCTGACCGGCCACCGCTGCGGCTCGTTAAACACCGGCTACATAAGCCACGAACACACAGCCACTGTGGAAAAATCTCTCCTCGAGACCCACGCTATGCTAACCCTTTTTGCTCTCATTCCAAACCCGCAGAAAGCAGCGTTTGAGCCGGCCAGCCCACCCAACGAAGCACCTATCTCACCGGAGCACCTCCAGGACCAGCCAAGCACCTAGAGCACGGACCACTTCACCCTGGTTGATTGTCTGTTATCCACACTTTCACCTGTAAATAAAAATCCACCCTCCGGGGCTTTACTGCAACACCCTTGTGTGATTCTTCTGCCTGCGACATATGGTGGAGAATGCGGGCATAGCAGGGAAGAATCACTGGCCCCTCTTCTGTCATTATAACGTAGTTTTTTTTCTGTTTTCTCAGCCTGGATATGGACGGCGCTCCTCCTTCCACCATGGAGGAATTTCTACAGCGGCTCACTGAGGTTAGCATCCGCCAGCAGCAAATTGTTGAACATCTTGCCACCCGGCAAAGTGAAATGGTGCAGTTAGCGGCGCTCCGGGTGGAAACCGTGGCTGCACATACAGTTCCGCTGCCTGACCCCCGTGCACAAGCGGCTCGCTTATTGCCAAAGTTAACTCCCCATGACGATGTAGAAGCATTTCTGCGGATGTTTGAAGCAACAGCGACTGGGGAGGGCTGGCATCAAGATGATTGGGCACGGGCACTGGCACCATTGCTGACGAGGGAAGCCCAACGGGCAAATCCACAGACCTCCTTAGAAGTGGTGGATGCCATCGAGCTGGTGGATCGAGCGCCGATCTTTCCCCGGAGGTTGGTCCAGGAGCGGTGTGCGCCGGAGCCCAGCGACCAGTGAGTAGGCCAGCGGCTCCCAACCCCCGAGATGAACGGATCCCTATACCACGGAGGAACCAGCAACACCGCAACCAGCAACATCCTGGGCTTGGATGGCAGGCTGTGCCCTACATCGAGAACTCCCATACGGAGCCCCTGAAGTGCAGCTGAAGGTGAATGGGAAACAGTATACCGCCCTCCTCGACTCTGGAAGTGTTATCAGCCTATTACGCCCCAATGTAGTTCCTCCTCGGCCGGACTCCAAAGCGACAATTCCCATTACCTATGTCCACGGCGACACCCGTCAAGTGCCTGTTCACCGAGTGACGATCTCTGCAGACCCCGGAAGCTAAATAGAAGCTTTAAAAATAATACACTAGACTTAGTACAATTTTAATGGAAACTGAAAATGAAAACGAATAAGTAATACTAAAATAACACTATTTCTCGATCAGCGTTTAATAAAAAGTGAATAAATTTTTGTTCATTTTTACAGAGTTTGCTGTACCTTACTGTAAATAGTCTTGAGATATTCTGATGTTCTATACATTACTAAGAGCTCAAATTTATGTTTTTATACCAACACTTTTCTGTCAAAACTGACAGAAAAGTGATGTTGCACATCTGTCCAGTACTCAAGAGATAAAAATAAACTAATGAGCCTATTTAAATTTAAACTAGATATGCAAAAAGCACATCAAACACAGCATATCTAGTTTAAGTAAGCATAGTAACATTGTTGACAAAAGGTGTTGTAACCAAGCTGTCTTACAATAAAGATGATCACTCATGGCCTTTGGCTAAACATGACAAAACAGTACACAAAACCGTGCAGGCTCAGGTTCCACCACAGCAACAGAATAAGTAGAAATTCAACAAACATGCCGTGACTATACAATCATATCAAGTGTTTGGTGTTAGTAGCTGCTGATAGAGAAAAGTATGTTTACAATATATTTATGCATGTGGCAGACGCTGTAATCCAAAGAGTGCATTCAAGGTATAGATATTATCAGTATTTGTTCTCTGGGAATGGATCCCACGACCTTGGTGTTGCTAGTGCAAAGCCTTATCAGTTGAGCTGCAGGAGACGTTTTGCATTTGTGGCTAAACGAACGCGATTTGATTCATTTCTTCAGTTAATTGTTCTGATGTATGGTTTGGTGCCTTCACACTTTACTTCACTCCACATGTGCAGCCTGCTAACATTGACATAGTAGGCTAGTTTGTTTGTTTTGATTTATTGAATAAAAAGAGCCAATATGTTTAGTTATTTTCATACATGTTCTGTGAGATATAAAATCTAAGCACCTAGATTTTACAGACATAATAAAATGTAAAGATCTGCAAAGCCAACCAACAGACAATAAAACAATATTAGCATGAGGTTTAATTTTGGTCCAGATTGGTTTATGCTAGTTACCACAAATAAAACTACAGTAAAAACATCATTAGTACCCTGCTGAAAAAACTAAACAAAACAAACAACAACAAAAAAAACCAGCATAAACCAGCAAAAAAATAAAAAATCTTAAACCAGCATCAAAACATACCTAACAAGCATATGCTGTTTTATTCAGGGTACTATAATTAAACTATGGTAACCACAGAATTACCATAGTTTTCTACACTAACCATAAACCATTGTGTTTTTAGTAAAACTGTGTATACAAATGGTTACCACACCTTTGCTATGAGAAAACCATGTTTAATTTTCATAAAGATATTTCTAGTCCTTCTAAGTAAACCAAGTAACCCTGCTAGCAACCAGAGGTTAGCTGACTAGCATAGCCTCACTGGTTTGTTTGTTTATTTCACAAACAACCCCCATATAAGGATTTTGCTACTCTCTGTAATATGCTAAAGTTTAGCATGTGCATAAACTGAAAACTAGTTTTAACGTCTACATACTATATCTGTTGTGCTTATTCCACAGTTTGGGTCCTCCATTTTGACTTAAACAAATTACAGCAGTCCGAGCACTCAATCTTAGTGCATCATACTTTGGAGATCTGCAAACCTTGCAAACCCCCTCACATACTGACACTCCAAAGTTTGAAGCAGTACATTATCTGCAGGACTCCAACCAAGGCAAAAGTGAAAGGATGGCAGCAGGATACAGATCTAAAAGCAGAGTCAGAAAAGGAACTAAGGACTGGAAACCAAAGAGAAAGAAACCTGTCAGTCTGGAGGCTCTGGGGAGCAGCATGTCGCCTGAATCTGCTGCCAATACTTTGGAAAAAAGTGTGAGTATCTTCATCCTTTGACAGCTGCCTCATACCTGACTGACGGACAGCCCAAAAACAAGCAGTACCACAGATAGCACAAAAGGAGATGAAATTGTTGAAGATGTCTTTACCCTGAGCGTCAAATTCCTAATCTAAGACAGCGAGGGCATTTGCTTTTTGCCTTTGCTTTCGTTTTTTTCTTACCCACTGCTACGCTCTACAAAAGGCCTGTGGAAAACAAATGCTGCGCTTGAAATCTGACAAACCACTTTATGGCTCAGATTCAAAATAGCAAAGTGCAAGATTCCCTAGTGCTAAAATAAACGCATACAGCTCAGATAATACAAGTTCTTTCTAATGCCCAAAGTCTACTTCAGATTTGGAGGAAACGCTAACGTATACGCACATTTGTCACTGCTGTTCCTTAAAGAAACAGTTCACTCAAAAATAAAAAAAAACGCTGACACTTTACTTACCCTCAGGCCAAACCAAGATGTAGAGGAGTTTGTTTTTTGACAGATTTTGACAGATTTAGATAAATTTAGCTTTACATCACCAGTGTTCACCAGTGGGTCTTCAGTAGTGAATGGGTGCTGTCAAATTGCCCAAAAAGCTGATAAAAACATTAAAATAAACCACAGGTAATCAACTCGTCTCCAGGTTAGTTAGTTAAGATGTTAGTTAACATCTTCTGAAGTGAAAAGCTGCATGTTTGTAATAAATGAATCATAAAAAGTGCCCATATTATGCCTTTTCATGTGTCATGTACCTGTATGTGAAACTATCTGCAAAATTGTGATGCCGGCAGTGCACGATAAACAAAGTTATTGTGTATTAAAAAAAAGAGTCGTCTCACATTCGCCTAAACAAGTCGTCAGCAATTATAATCTTTTTTTGTTACGGATCCACATCACAAAGTAACATATTTGCATGTCAAAAAAATCAAAAAAATATCTTTATTTGTGTTCAGAAGATGAAAAAAGGGTTTATGGGTTTGGAATGACATGAGGGTGAGTAATTAATGACAGAATTTTCATTTTTTGGTGAACTAAGCCTTTAAAGCAAATTGTCACTTTTAGCCAAAATACACAATAATGCTTTTTGAAGTGAAAAAGTACAACTTCTGTTGTCCTCTTACATCAAAGCCAGATGAGTTTAGAAACTTCACAAGTTAATTAATGAACTGGAGTCTTGTGGATAACTTATGAGTTATTATTATAATAATTGAAAGAAGTTTTATCAGCTGTTAGGTCCCTTACTCTGACAGCATAAATAGTCTTTATACAGCACACATAATATTGGGTGCTTTCAACTGTCATCTTGCATTTTCCCCTCAGCAAGCTTCTCGCAATATATTCTGGGATTGTTATCAGTAAACCTGTGAAGCTCCTACTGTATTTATGAGATAGGTAGTCAATATTACGACTTTTTCAAATCAAAACAAGACGTTTTTTTTTTAAACAGGGGAACGAAACCCAAAAGCTCAGCAATTACTGGATAAAATTCTTCAGCACATAAAACTCAAAACCCAGGAAGGAAACAAAAGTAATAGTGCAAGATAAATCCAGGAAGACTAAAAATAATCAAATATGACCAACCAAACAGAGAGACTTTTTTACAGCCAGGAAGAAGGGCTGTAAAAAACAAAGACCTGAAAGGAGGGGTAGGATCCTGACAGGAAACTTAATTTTAAAGTAGACAGTATAAACAGACAATGTCAATTATAACAAATTGCTAATTTACAGTACATCAAGTGAGCTTTAGCTTCACTTTTGTTGTCTGTCACTAAATCTACCAGTCTGCTTTGAAATAAAGCCAGAAGAAGTCATCCTAGGATACTCTTGTGGAACAAAACATCCACTTTCTTCAAAAAGCCTGCAGAAAACAAATGCTGCATTTGAAATATCACATGTCTCTCTCACAAATCGCATTGCTTTATGGCTCAGATTCAAAATACATGTACAAAAGATTCCCTTGTGACAAAACCTTAGCACAAGCATACATCTGTGTGAAGTCTGATAGTACAAAATTCTTGCCACAAAAGCTTGAGCAATTCAAAGCATGGAGAATACAGCCATTTAACAGCACAACTGAATTAAATTGCATGAACTTTACACTCGCAAACAGCTCCTAATTTCAATCCGTGCACTTGATATGACCTACACAGCTCTCCATAATCTTGTTCCCTTTGTTCGGTTAGTGATGATGGCATTGTGCTGGGAAATTTGGAACCTATCATCGACTGAGGCCTGGTCTGTGGCAATCACTGGGCGGCAGGGTTTAATAGAGCTCAGTGGTGATTGGAGCCCCCTAAGAGATTAAACCACAGTCTTTACATAATGAACAGCTTAATGATGGAATTACAGAGGCACTTAATGGCATCATAAATACCATCATCGCCCATGCCGACTATCCAGAAAATGTATTAACCATCTGTAATTGGGGCATTAAATAACGGTCAGTTTACGAAGCTCATTTGCAATGACGTTACCTGGGAAATCCTCAGAAATGGTTAATTATTGATGTTAAAACAACCAAGGTTGTTGCTGGCTTTAGGGAGTCACAGAAAATGGCATTTTTTATGGACACGCCAGCCTCCTTTAATGGGGCTAACAATGTACACACAGCAGCTAAAGTGCTAAATAACAGGCATTGCTCCAGCGTATGCTCCTTGGGAAAACGTGGCTGTTTGTGGATTTTTGTAATACTCTAAAAATGTACAATTGTACAACAACTGTGCAATTCACTGCAGTTTTCAGCAGAAATGAACACTAGTTTGAGAACTTCTATTTCTTTATACACAATTGATGACATTAAATGAATACATATCAATATTTTTACCACATAATCAGCTCTGTATGGCTTTGCTTGCTCAAAAGTACACCTGGAATAAGTTGTAAAACCAAGCTTTGATAGCATGGTTATTTTTATGGTTATTTTCAACCTACTTTTGTTTGGTGTAGGTGGAATGTTTTTTTGTAGTATTTTTTTTTTTTACTAAAAACTGTCGTTCCAAACCCTTTTTTCATCTTCTGAACACAAATAAAGATATTTTTTTTATGATATCGGAGAGTCATCTGTCCCTCCGTAGACAGCAACCTAACACTTGGCACTTACACTTAATAATTCCAATGCAGAAACTATATGATATTGTGCAAATGCACATGCAAATCCCTCCTACGAAACGACTTGTTCTTCTCGAGTCACATTAAAGATTTGTTCAAAATGAATGAATCGTTCAAAAACGGCCCATCATTACTGTAAAACACTGGGGTGCAGATAATGGCCACTTGCAATTTGTATTATAAATAGCACTATTTTCGCTTCTTTTGCCATTTACACTTAAAACATAAACAGTAGCTGCCAAAAAATTTTGCCTTAGTCGTTTTGGATAAAATATATTTTTTAGCACCACCTACTGGACACTCTGAAGTGCCATGATACCTGCAAATAGAAACATATTATTTTTCAGAAATGTCACAGCCCTCACATTTTCCCAATGAGCCTCCGTTACATTATTAAAAGTTACTGTGATAAAAAAGAGAATAAATTTAGCTTTTTATGCTGTATACAAAAACACAGAAAAAAACCCCAAAACAAGACATAGAATACCAGAGAACAAGGGCTGTAAAAAGAAAACCCAGAAAGGAGTGGCAGGATCCGGTTTTGTAAGCTCTTGTATAAGCAGAACAAGTCGAGAGTCATAATTCGGTCAGTTGATACAAAAATTTAAAGATGTCTTCTAAAAGTTGACAGAGCCAAAAGGAGCCATAGTTACAAAACAAAACAAACAAACAAAAAAACACCCACATATGATCATTTATCCCAATATCAGGAGGTGAAACCACACACATGTGGTGGATAAAACATTCAATAGGGAACTGTTTAGTTAAAGCACTTGCAATATAAGTACGGTCAAATGAGCCACTAGCCATTCATTTACTCAAAGACACATTCTTCCTCCTGACAACATCTTTTCAGCTCATCCTGCCTCCATTCTTCTCAAGTTTTCTCGCTGCATTCAGTGTGCAGTATGTACCGTGTACGCCTCCAGATATTTTGCTTCCCTGGGGAAATCCGGCTTCGACAACACACACAACCCTTCCCCTCAGTTCCAGCTGAAATCCTTGCAAGTCGAACCTCAGACGGCTCAAACGAAGTGCACGTAGCTGCACACGCAGCTTTCCCAAGGTCAGCGGCTCTCGTCCTTCCGCTCGACTTCGGCGACTGGCAGAACTGAAAAGCTTTGTCAGGCTGATTAATCTCGGAAGGCGTTATGTATAAGGTGTCTGATCCCTCTTTGACAGACAGTAAGGATTTTTCTTCTATCCTCTCCCCAACTCTTGCTCCACACTCTTATTTAACAAGATCAGATGTTATGTCACAGCGAGGTGCAATTTTCATTAACCTCCAGCTGCGCTATGATTTGAATGTGCCAGCCCTGCAATTAGTTGATTGTGATTGATTGATGAAGTCAGTGGCTTTTCCCCCCCCGCCTCCTTCTTCGAGGGCTCAGGTAATTCATTCGGACTCGTTCCCTCCTCCACCTCGTGGCTCACATATTATTCTCTGACAGGCTTGGCTCGCCAGAACGTTCCTTGGCAGATTTGTGGTCACGGCATGGGGCAAATGCGAACCCTCTCATCACAGCATGACTGCGACATGCTAAGCGGTAATGAAAGGAGAACAGGTGACATTGGACAAAACGCTGTTTGACGTTTGTCACCTTTTCTACTTTCATCCAGGAGCTAATGTGGGATACAATGCGAAGATGATACAACATGAAGGTCGATGACATTACTTTTAGTTTAAAAGTAGAAAAGAGTAAGAAAGATCAGCTACACAGTGGGACCCACAAAGATGCAAAATATAAATAATTAAGATTCTGCACTATTTCTAGGTCACTAATCAAAGGTTATCCTAAGCAGGCCATTTCCACAGATGCTAATGCTAATGTAAATGCTTATTTGTGACATTGACCATTTTGACTTTTCTGTACAAAAGGTCAAATTCTCTTGTTCCCATTAAAACAAATGCAAAATAGATGCCATTTTACTAATGTTTTGGACCTTTAGAAACATGGCATTGACTCACATTAATTCCTCACCATTTGCAGTCTTCAAAACTAGACTTTTCTGTATGTTTTGAAGGTGCATATTTGGAGGGGGCTGAAGAAAAAAAAAAAAAAAAAAAAAAGAAGTGGCGTGGGATTAACTTTGAAACTATTTTCACTCAAAACTTTTGACACAGTTTCCAGCCCAGTCTCACTGCAGTTCGTACATATTTTACGAGGTGGCTAATTTGTACAAATTTGTACGACCTCACGCATACAAATTCATTCGTATCTTACGAGTTGCCAATTTGAATGAATTTGTATACGTACAGCATTTGTATGAATCGGCACAAATTTGCCACAGATGATGCGTTTTCAGTTTTTAACATGATTTGATTTAAGCATGATATTTTCAGTAGAAAGACTATAACTTTCTACAGTTAGAAATGTATTCTAATAAATCAACATTTTTTCTCATGGGTATGGCTGAAATTGGTGTGCTGAGAATTCACACCTGCCTCTGATCATAGCAGGTAATGCACTTTTCCAGCCAAGCATACCCACTTTCTATGATCATTTTTTACATTAGGGATTTCTAAAATGTCTTTATATGGCAGGAGTTTGAAAAAAAAGGGTCAAATCAAAATGGTGGAAGTCAGCAAAATGGCTTATAGCTCCTTCAAGGTTTTATGATGTTGTCTTCATACTTATTACAAAAATAACTTTACATCTCAAGACATCTGCAGTTTTTGCTTATAAAGACACTTGCTGAGCAGGGTGTTTGTAAATGTTGATGGCTGCATCATTATTTGAAAAAGGGTTTCAAGGCATTTGGATACATCCGAGTAGACATACTGTAATATATTTTTGTGGTTTGCAGTTTGTAATAAGTCATTTTTGACAAATCCAAAAGAACACTCTTGTTAAAATTTGTCAGTAAAAGCACCCACCCAACACATTTACTGATTTAACTTTTCTTTATTTTTTTTCAAGGGGCAAAATGCCATTTTATGCACACATTATCTAATTTTGTTGACATTCTCTGCATTAACATTAAAATAATTGGACCATTGCATGTTAAATGTCCAAACAAATGTCAAAAACAAACTGTGTAAATATCACCCAAAATCACAATGAAAAATAAGTTGAAAACTTATTGAGGTGAAAACTATTGTTCACCCAAAAATGAGAATTCTGTCATTAATTACTCACCCTCATGTTGTTCCAAACTCACAAGACCTTTATTCAACTTTAGAACACAAATTAAGATATTTTTGACGAAATCCTATGGCTTTCTGACCATGCATAGACAGCAATGCAACTACCATGTTCAAGGCCCAAAACGTTATTAAGGACTTCGTTAAAATTATGGATGCAATGGTACAGTGAGCCCACGGTAACGGTTCGGTTTTGATACATCAATATTACTGTACAGGATTGTATGTGAGCTCTGACATAGCGGGAGGTCATGTGCCTTTCTATTTCAACTTATCAAGGTACTAGTCACTAGTCTTGAGAATTTCTGACCATCGACTGATTGTCTATGCGCTTAATACAAAGAAAATGCCAATTTTAATTAAAAGGAAAGTTTAATGCCTCAAATAGGCTACCGAAATATCGTGGTTCACGTGGGTGTGCCGAACCGAACAGGGCAAACCGAACGGTTCGATAAAACACCGAAAACCGTTGCATCCCTAGTTAAAATAGTCCATTTGACTGGGGCAACTGTAACTTAATAAAGAGAGATGGATGTATTACATCAGAAGGACTGCTTATGTATCTATGAACTATTTTAATGATGCCCTTGCCACCTTTTTGACCTTGTATAGAGGGCCAGAAAATTCCCAGATTCCATCACAAATATCTTTGTGCGCCAAACTCATTAATACAATCTTTCCGACATGTGCCATAAATTTAAAGAAAATGCAAGAACCCTCTAAAATATTTTGTATCTAACTTCATTATTGAACAAATGATATATTTGACTGATTCATCTTTTTTCTTTCCCACAGAGCTGATCATACTGGCTTGGACTGGCTTGGAATTTGACCAAAACGAGGTATCTTATAAGGCAGCATGCAGACAGCTCACTATGTTTCGGAACGTAGCGTACGTGTCAAAAAAATGGAGCCAATTTCCATAAAGTATATAGTGTTTAATCCTGCTGTCACAGCCAAGGATGATTTTGCTGACATTTGAATATAGCCTCAATTCTTTACCTTGCAGCCCAAGCCTGGCTGCGGAGAACTCAAATATTGAGCGTAGCTACCTTTATCACAGCATTTGATCGATACATCATTGCACAGCTGTCAGATAAGTCATATCAGCCACGTAGATTTCAGTCGGCCTGTCTGTATGCTTCTCCTTTTCTAACCTGGATTGTTTTCTCTGGCCCCTTTTAAAATGGGAAATAGCTTTGGTGTGAACATTTGAGCAGCTCTAACAAAAGGTGAACCGTCATCTAGGTAAAGGTTATCAGACGTGGTGCCCTGCAAAGTTTCTGGCACTCGTCCTGAGCGCCGGCCAATTCCTAGCTGAATAATAACGCAAAATGTGTCTCCTTGCTGCAAATGCCAGACAATACTCCAGTGCCAATTAGTTTGACACTGTTGTAAAACACAGGCGATGTATCCTGGAAGAACCCTGCTTGCATCATACTTCATGCATTGGTAATGACAAAAGAACTTAAATTGCCTTTCTCTGCTGCCCTTGAAATTTTAAATTGCTAGCTCTGTCTCCTTCTATTTGTCTTTCATGTTTCCTGATTCCAGAGTTGAACTCTCAAAAATATAAAGTGTTGAAAAAAAATGGCCGGATGCCTTTAGAAATCTTGGTTTAGATTTGATTTATTCAACGCTGAGATGTTTTTTGGCAGAAAAGTTGTGTTAAACCAACTGCTATACAAAAAAGCATCGGTATGTGGTCCTAATAAGTATTTTTACACTTAAGTCACACTTTAAAACTGTCATTGTCGACAAATGCCATTGCATTCGATTTGAAATATGAAACCAGATAGCAGAACCAAAATAAAAACAGCAACAACAACAGATGCACGGTTCAAAAATAAGAGCTTTTAGGTTCCAAAGTCAAATTGTTAATTAGAAAAAATCATCATGGAATTGTTTTACCACAGATTCCATTTTAGACAATAAAAACGGCCCTTTGCAGGTCTTAGCCTGTCAGCAAACATCATTAGCTGGTTCACCATATGGATTCAAATTCATTAATATCGGAACATGTCGTCTATTAATTTAGCTCCATGAGCATAATGAATATAGCAATAAGGATTTTCACATTTGAACTAATGCAAACATACTGATTATTCACAATACATACTGTATGTACAAATTACCCAACTATTTTATTTATATGGACCATGTGTTACGTAAGAATTTTAGTTTATAAAGCAATAAACGCCTGTCTCTAGGAAAATTTGAATGTCCTCCCTTAATGAGAAATACCAATTTGCAATTTCAGATAAATATCTGCCTGTAATGTGTCCTCGCTTGCTTTGCTTAACCATGGCATCTATCTAGCATATTTCAGTGAAAATATTTCATTAAAAAATGTCAAAGTACCTTGATGCAAGATTGTGAAAGGCTTTCACCTCAAAAGAACCCTTCCCTGTGCGCTCTGCAGCTTTTGTACTGGGTCAGGATAACCTTGCAGATGCTATACTGAAAGAAAGACCAAGCAATATGGTGTAAAACACTAGTGCCAGATGAGAAATGTGATTCGGGATAAGTTTGGAAATTACTGAATGGTTAATACAATTCTAATCAACTTTGATAGAATGTTGGGTGATTTTGATTTATATATATATATATGTTTTAGTAACACTTTGCGGTAAGGGTCCATGAATTACCATGAATTCATGCATAAATTAATGCATGAATTATACCTTACTTCATGCAGTAATATCTCATAAATTATCAGGAACTAACATGAGTTCAGAGTCTTTCATTCATGACTTCATGGATGAACTAATCATTAATTAAGACATTAACTAAGATGGGAACATCATCATGATTTATGATTTATTACACATGATCATGATGTTTTCTTTGCTCACAAGAAAGAAAGAAAGAGAGAAAGGAAAGTCTTTATTATCTACTTTGGTTAAATTTGTATTACACAAATTATTATGAATTTGCGCATAAAAAAGCATTATTTTGTGCAGATAAAACAGCTTGAATTACTTAAGAAATTTACAAAAATCCACATTACCTCATTCATGCATACAGGCTAGAACAGTCTACTAACTAATGTTTTGTTGTTGTTTTTAAATAAGTTAATAAGCATGTTCATGAACACACCCTAACACTGGCCAGTCACAGCACATAGCATGTGAATTCTGTCAATCATTAACTAAGCATTAGTTTCTCATGACTTCATCATGTTTGTGGTCACTCAACTAAAGTGGTGACTTGGTCCTTTGAAATACTGAATAACAGTATTTTATTAATGATGGCATGAAATGGCATGTATAATGACATGAATTTGAAAATGAAAGTTGAAGCTTTTTAACACAATGTACACAAAACACAAAATACATTTGATCTTAACTTTCCTGTTTTATTCTTAAACATTAGACATATTTACAACAAACCAATACTTCAGTATTTTCAGCATTTCAAACTACAATACTTAACACTGATGACTGTATTATAATCCGCTTCATGTGATTTCTGCCAACACTAAAAGAAAAACAGTTTTTCATGGGAGACAAAAGGCGTTTTCTCAGATACGATGTGAATGAACATAAAATCATAAAATACACCAAAAGCGCAACAGTTACAAAAGTCTTCATAATCCATACGACTCCGGGGGAAAAGAAGCAAATCCAAGGCTTTATTCTGTGATCTTTATTTCCATCTCAAGTGAGAGCGCACACCGCTAGCTGCAAAGCCTGCAGTGCTGCTGACTGACGCAATCGCGCCAAATTCAAATGTTGCGACAGGTTTTACGGCAGGAAGATCGAACGCTCATTGGCACTTGCCTGTGTCATCGCAAATTGCGACATGCCGTGTTTCAGGATCCGCCACATCTGGTTTGTGACCCGGTCTGTGATCCGGAACCATGGTGGCCTGAGTCACCAGAGCCCGTATGTAGCTCAGTGACTCCATCAAGATGGCTGCGCAATCTCTGGAGATGTCGGTCACGTTCGTAGAATCTCCTGAGATCCTGTTGGGGGCTGCACAGCCCATGGAGGTCTCTGAGTCGCTGTTTGGACAGGTTGGGAGGTCCTTTTCTCAGTCAGTTCAGTCCCAGAGGGGCTGCTCGGTCCGGGAGGACATTGTAATGGATTGTTTGGCCAAGGAGGGCATTATCTTTGACTTTCCGGCCCAGGAGGGCACTGTCAATGTCTGGTAAGCCCAGGTGGGTTTCACCACCACCCGCTCTGCCCTGGAGCTCTGTGTTACAGACTGTTTGGACCAGGAGGCCTTGGTCTTTGTCTGCGTTACCCCCGAGGGCACTGCAAGCATATGCCCTGCCCTGGAGGACATCGCCTCCGTTGGCGGGTGTTTCTGCCAACTGTTCTGCCCAAGTGGTCATCCCAAGTTTATTTATTTTTAAAACCATACCTGCATTTTATCCCAAAGCCTGAAAAAACATTATTCCCATAATATTAATACTGAAGTCCTTCTGAGAGCATTTAATCAATATGTCTAGCTGAGACACAAAACAGTGCATGTTGCATTCGTATGAAATGACATTGATAGCTATACACGATGCATGATCTAATTTTGGTAATCAATCAAAGTGCTCTGATGTTTTGTTTTGCCCTTGACGACAGAGAATATCAGAAAAAATCAGACCGCTCAATGCCACGATTTACCAATTAGAATCTAGCATTCCTTGAAGGCACACAATAAAGTACAAAATAATTTAAAGTAGCACATCTTTGCACTCAGAAATAATATGGCATATCAAAAAATATATAAATGTTATTGGGATTGCGGCACTCAGTCTTCCATTATAAATATGCCTCTTAAATAAGATAATATGTTCCATTTCAACCACCACGTTTACAATAAACAATAACAATCTCCACATAAATGATCTTTTAAAGTGATTTTACATAGTATTCTGCACATTCAGTTATATAGGTACATATGGACCATAAACTCTCTTTAATGATTAAAAACTCTAGAAAAGTGCCAGATGGTGTCAAAAAACAGGTGGCTAATTATCTTACCACAGCTTTGCACCTCTGCCTCCGACAGTAAAATGCAAGCACCATTTAGACACAGTTAAGAGTAAGTCAGCTTCCACTTCCTGTGTGCGGTAATGAGCAATGCAGTGAAGTGAGAGGAGCCTTAAAGATAATGAGGATCTGGGATTCACACAAACAACAACAAAAAAAAAACCTCTACCAAAGACGGCTGGAAAACGATTCCTGACCCTGTACGTGGTGCAGACCAATGGCACTGCTTCAAGGTAAAATGTCGTAAAAGCGTTCATTAGATGAACACGCATTATTTTTGGTGCTATATCAGGAATGCTTTTCAAATAATTAAACATTTGGGGAAATAATAATTGGAGTCAGAAGTGCTAATGGAAATGTAATCGTCTTATCAAAGTGTTTTTAATGATTAGGTTGCAGTCACCTGCGGTCTAGATTATTACTTTAATTATTTTTAAACTAAAAGCCAATTTAGATCTTTAGAGGACTGTTGACTTCAGAAGTCAGAATACTGTTGTGGCATATTTTTTTGTATTTTCTGCAATGATTTTGGGGGGAAATCTGATTATACAGGATAAAACGTTAATGGCATGTAGTATTGATGGCTGAATGCATGATCAAATAAAGGAAATATTTAAACAGTCAAAATACAGTAATACAGGCTGTATATATATATATATATATATATATATGTAATTATATTGAAAATACTTTGTTATGATAATCAATATTATTATTTACTATTAAATAAATGACTGTCATTTAAGAATAATTTAAAAATGTTCAGTGGAACTATAGAATATTGGTTTGCTCTGCACACAAAGATGTTGAATGAGTAATATGGAGAATTTTTGATTGCACTTTTAGTGTGTGTGTGTGTGTGTGTGTGTGTGTGTTTCTCCTCTTAGCTTGACTTTCATGGTCACTCTAAACTCTTACATTATAGAAAAAGCTCTGAAAATATTATGGTTTTACAGTGGTAGATAAATAACAACACATGAAATATAAATAATTTATATAATCATTATTAATTTTTGGTAACTTATTGTAATTCTGAAAACAGTCAGAAATGTAAGATTAAAACTCACAATTGTTCTTTTCTTTTCTTTTTTAAGAACCACACAATGTAAATCAAGAACCCTGAGAATAATTCTAAATTGTGAAACATAAACTTGTAGGGGGTAAAAGTTTAAATGTACATTTAAAATTTTTTTTTTTTGCTTTGTCGTATTATTTCAAAATAAATCAACAGAATTGCAAGAAATTAATTCAAAATTCTGACAAATAGTTGGAATTATAAGACGTAAACTCAGAATTTCTCCCTGAAAAATAAAATATAATAAATAAAAAATCACACAAAGTAAACTAAGAATTCCAAGTTTAATTAATTTGACAATTAAACAGTTTATTCTAACTTTTGCAATATATAAAAACAGAATTCCACACAAACAGACATCTACACCTAAATTATGTTAAGTAAACTTAGAATCAAAATAAAAATGGAAAAAAGTGCCTTTTAAATTAATTAATTGAACATTTTTAATAATGCACCTAGAAAACTTAACAATAAATGAATATGCTTAAATTAAACATCTAAATAATTTATTAAGATTCTTTTTTTGTTGATACAATGGAAACATCTTCAAAAAACCAGAAAAGGCTAAGTAACAACATCTTGAAAACAACAAATGGAGAAGCACAGAAGAGTTTCCAATAAATTGTTCTCTCAGCTACATAAAACCGCAAACAATGCTGCATTCAATCTATCACATTTTAGTGTCCATCATGATTCCTTCTTGTAATGTAAAGCACGGAAACTAGGCTGACAAAACAGCGGAGTACACAATTTCCACGGAAGGATTTAAAGGTTTAAAGGCCATTTCCGATCCATGGGGTTACATCTCCATAATGGCCTCATTATTCATGACTATGGCCTGAAACACTGAGGTTGAGGTAATGAGCTCTTCACTAGTTGCTAAAAATCACCTTTTTTGAAGCATTCCCATACTCAAGAATTCAGGCCAGCGGAGGCAATGCTGTTGTGATGCTCTTCCACGCTTGTTATTGGTTTTAATACTAACCAATGACCAGTTTTCTCATAATGAACATCTCTGGAAGTCAACCAGCCTCACAGAGATATGTTGTATATTTAAATAGTGTATTAAGTAGTGTAATGCCTTTAGGTTCAGGTACTAGAAATCCTGTTGAAAAACAGAAAACCGAGCAAAGCCTAAGGTGGTTTGCTGGTCTTGCACGTCCACAGTAGACGTGACCGGCGTAAAGTCACATCACGACAAGTCAACTCAACTCGAGGTTGTTCACCGAAGCAGAAAAGCTGAACATCAACTCAGAAAGTTGTATGAGCTGCAAGATTTAAGCAGCACGGATAAATAACAATTTCTATGCAGTTTTAAACAGAAATACACTGCCATTCAATGTTCAGGGTCAGCAAGTCTTTAAAGAAATGCATAATACTTTCATGATGCATCAAAAAAGTGACATTTATAACATTACAAAATATTGTTGTTTCTTTTCAGCTTTATATTCATTAAAGCCACAAAAGTGATTACATTGATGATAATCATAATAATAAATATTTCTTCAGCAGCAAATTAGCATATTAGAATGATTTCTGAAGGATCATTACACTGAAGACTGAAGTAATGATGCAGCTTTGCATAATTTACGCTTTACAATATATGAATATAGAGAACTGTTATTTTAAATAAGAGTTCATATAACTATTTTTCATTATTAATTGTGATTAATATAGATGTTAGCATTGCTACGACTGCACTATACATCAGAAACAAAATATGATGTACATCAACAATAAACATGACAAACATTTCAAATGACTTGAGAAATGTTTTTTGGATGTACTGCACGGCATTCCAGGCAAAGCTGGTGTTTAGCCCGAATCCATTCTACAAGCCAGAAAAACAGACTAGCCTAGCCAGGCAAGCTTAGCAATGACTGAGAGAGCAGCTACAGAATGGCATCCCCCCATGTTTTCAACTAGGTGTGCAGTTGGATGTACTTGATCCTCACTCTAATTTATTTCAGTGGGAAACTTCAGATGTAGTTTTACCACACATGCGCACCAATTAAAACTCACATAATCTAGCCATGTTAGGCAACCACGACACCTGTGACGAATTTGGCATGACTGCCCGACCCAGGGCGCCGTCTGCGTTCGTGATAAATACCCCAATAAACAGAGAAACCTCGCGGCCCTCGGAAGACGCAAAATGCGTGGCCACCCTAATTAGATAGAAGAACCCCAACTGAACGTATGATCAATAGAGCATCTCTGCGCGCCGTCACGACCCATTATAGGCACGGCTCATCATTTATAGTGGTTTTTTACCTCTCTTTTTCAGCATGTGCCGGAGCTCTCCACTGTCATTAGCTGTAAATCAGAAGCAGAACGTGCTGTGGGCAAAGGCGACACTTTAATTACGCCAGCTGCAAAGCCGTTTCGAACCGACTCACCTACTGCCCTGCCTGTCGATATCACATGGCCCATTGGTCTGCGAGAGCAGTATCTGGCTCCGCTTTGAAGCCCACGCGAGCCGTAGGATGACCAGTAGAACATAAACAAGGCAAGCTAATTCAACTCAGTCCATCATTCTAGTCAAATAAGTGAAATAACGAGCAAACTTCTCTAACTCAGAGTTACAATTCTATTAACTGCTCATTTCCTCCGACAGGTGAAGCCGTCTGTTGCCGAATTGTGAGCTATTGATAAAATTAGGTGTAGTCCTTTCTCAAATGGGTGCAGAGGGAGGTTGTCACACCTTTAGTGTGATTAATTAATGTTTGCTTCTCGAACCACGGAAGGAAAGTGAATGCTTCTTCATTTGCGTTGTCAGGATTACAAAGGGGAAGGGTAATCCAAATCAGCTTCCTAGAGGACAGCTGCTTTATCATCATTACAATGGGTTTACTGGTGTCTGTTTGGGGCGAAGAGTCTACGAGAAATAAATCTATAACTGAAGTTCCTTGTTGTTTGTCACTATTTGAGGACCACTGGAGAGCTGCAAGAATGGATGGACTCTACTAGATGTACTGTAGGTGTAGCCTGTGTACGAGCAGGAATTGCCTCAATTGGCTTTGGGGGATCTTAACTAGGAAAAAAATGTGAATGAATAATATCAGCTCAAAAGTCTACTTTAATCGTTCTTCAGAATTTCGGTTAATTTGTTAAACCGGTTCACACCATGGTCTGTGTGATTCATTAGCGAATTGGTTATAATCTTAAAAGGAATACTGTAAATCATTATCCAAATGACTGGAAAGGTTATTGAAAAGTTACTACCTGTAAGTTAACTCTTTTTAATGAAACACTTGCTGGTTTAAAACAGTCGTGACTGATTAATTATTTTTAATGGATTCATCAGTCTGGTTCAGAGTTGTCCGAATAATCTAGTATAGTGAATTAGTCCAAATCATTTTCCAAAACGAATCCTCAAAAAAAAAGAAGAAAAAAAAAAGATCCTGAAAAACAGAATCAGTATCCAAAACAACTAAAAACTTCATTGCAATTACTATTTAGTTGTCATGATCTGCTGGAAGTGCCAGTCGGACTGTTGTGAGGCACTTCCAGCCTCCATGTTATTTGTTGTATTTT
>JAUYWG010000060.1:8640485-8666871 GCA_034779775.1 Enteromius afrohamiltoni | reverse complement strand
AAAATTAACACTAATCTCGGAAGGAAAGAAACTTTTTAGCATAAACAATCATTTAGTAACTACAGATGTGTTACACACCCCTTACATAACCTGCAAAATATATATTAAAAGGGATCATACAAAATTCATGCTATTTATTCCTGAATAATATACAGTATTTTACATAATATATGTTTATGTATATGACTATGTATATAAAGTCCACAAGATTTAAAAAAATGATTATCGGGAAATAATTACCCCTTATGTAAAACCCGCATGTGAAAGTTATTTTTGTTTTCTGTGTGCACAAAACATATTCTGGTAGCTTCATAGTATTATTTTTGAAACACTGATGTCAAGTCAGAAGGTTATTTTATCAATGTCCTTACTACTTTTTTGGGACTTGAACATTATAGTTCATTTACTGTCTATGGAGGGTCAGAAAGCCCAAAATATCATTTATCAAAAATATCTTAATTTTTGTTCTGAAGACTAAACAGATTTGATACCACATGCAAGCAAGAAATTAAGATACATTTTAATTTTTGGGTGAATAACCCCTTTAATACTTTAAAACTTTTCTGTGTGATGGATGTTCATGAGTCTTGTTTAACAGTTAAACTTCACACTGTTCTTGAGAAAAAGTCCTCCAGGTCCCAGAAATTCTTTAACGATAAATGTACTGCACCAGCGATGCTTAAAATATTTGTGGAGATGGGAAGGGTTCTCCAAATGTAAGCCTGTTTTTGTTGTTTCCTTAAATCAAATAAAACCTGTCTCACAGAAAACAAGAGTAAAATCTGGTCAGGGAAATACTCTTGCGCACTCAGTAAGTTTTTGTTTGATTCACCATCTCCTTTTTATCCCAGAGGTCACAAATGTTATGCTGACACTTATTGCTGTGGATAGACAAGGTTTATTAACTGCTGCCGAGCTGTTTACCTCTTGCATTGTTCCTTTTTGTCTCATTTCTCCATCCCATACTACACAATCAGTAAATTAGACTGAGGCAATGTCAAAAGGTATATTTAGTTTATGCTTTGTGTTTTTTCGTATTTATATTTGTTTGATTTGCGTGATTGATATGGATGTTTGTTGTCCGTTGTTTGGGTTTATTTTATTACATATTAGATTAAGGAAAAAATACACTGATAAGTTTATTTTGTATTTTATTTTATTTATTCAGAGTTTCAATTTTCTTTGTCTTACCATTCCTCTGGGCTCATGACTGCAGCATGGTTCCGGGATTGGATTTAAGAGGAAGAGCCTTCCTGTTTCCCATTTTATACCAGCATAGGGAATTCTGGTTAGTGTAGGAATAGTCTACTGGCCAGACTGAACAGGGGGCATCATTTATTTTATTTATTTGAATGTTAGTTCTGGTTGGGGCCTCCATGAGGAGGGTCAACTTTAGTGTTTTTATGAGTGAATAAACTCTTTTTCATGACTGCAAGCAAGTGTCTCCTTTGTTCTGGCTATGTCCCCACATAGAGCTTCTTTGATTCAAACCCAACTACATTTTGCCATGTAATTTTGTACATGTTCCCATTGTTAATAGTTTGTTTACGGCTTAGGCACAT
This sequence comes from Enteromius afrohamiltoni, assembly GCA_034779775.1. NCBI lineage: Eukaryota > Metazoa > Chordata > Actinopteri > Cypriniformes > Cyprinidae > Enteromius > Enteromius afrohamiltoni. The sequence goes on along the minus strand of JAUYWG010000060.1, from coordinate 8,665,309 downwards.
ACTTAGAACCTAGACCAGCCTGAACAAGACCAAGTTTTGAGAAACTAGGCTGGCATTTTAACTATTGTCAGTTTTTGAAAAATGTAGATGTGTGTGTGTGTGTGTGTGTGTGTGTGTACGCTTGTGAGTTGGAGTGTGTGGGTGTGTAAACCTTATTAACTTATAATCTACCAAACCTTTAAGAAAGGATTGCATGCTTATTGAAGCTTAATTGATTGCACAGATTGATTGTGCCAGCCAAGCAACTTCCATTGACATGAACAGACTCATACCATGCATTCTAAAGAAAGGGGAAAACATAAAACTATTAATTTTTTCTCCAACAATGTTTTCTATATTTTCAGTTTGATTCAATATGACTCAGAGGAATGATTTTGAACAAAACCCCTTACGTTACAACAATTACAGCTCTCATGAAATTGCAGTTTCTGCACAGTCATTACCTGCTAAAATAGTAAGCTTGGCTTTCAAAGCCAAATATGACTCACAGCTCAATAATCTTCTTCTTTTCTTTTTTTTTTTGCTATTGATATACTTTTTTTATGTACCATAAGACTTGAGCATGTTGCTTCGAGTAGCATTAACTGTTCTTCTAGATACAAATACTCAGACACATAGGTAAACCTTCCAACGAAAAAGCAGCACCTGATATAGCAACACCTCCAGGTAGACATTAAGCTATCAAGTATAATAAATTACTATAAGCATTAGACACCTGAGAAAAAGTGTAAAACAAGCTTCCCAAGAAAATGATTACATTAAGTATGTTTTCCGTGTTCATATAATTCGTGTCTAAGATCAGCCTGTACAAAAGTAAACAAATCGTCTTTTTTCCTGGTAGCTTTACTGCTTAATATGAACCACATTAATTAAATAAATTGACATAATGAAGCAGAAAATTATCTGCTGTAACTGTATAGCTAGAATCTCTTTATATGCTCTTTGCGATCAAATATTTAACAAGGCACACTAACCTGTATATTGGACTAAACGCTTAAAAAAAACTTAAAATAATCTACTCATTATGGTAAAATGTATCCATTTAGGTCCTGATTAGAGTATTTTTTAAAGAAGCTTTAAAAATGCTTGCAACACTCACATCAGTTCAGTCTGATTTAGGGTGTGATTGCTTCAAAACATAATATTCCTTGGGGAAATTACTCAAGATTGATTACATAATTTAGTTAGTGACAAATATTCAGAATCTATGAAAATGCTGCTCTACCACTGTATATTGATGCCTGCAAAGATTTAATGTTTGCAATGTCCTGTTACAGGCCATCATTTTCAGCTGACCTTGGGTTGGCTGCAGTATATTCCTCTCTGACACGTGCAGAGAATCTGTGCAACTTGCATATGATATTTACATTTATATTCTCAGCATACATCTTTCCACCAAAGTCACTTACAATAAGCGTACAAGTCGCGTTAAATGGCTAGTACCAGGGCAGGTATGTGATCATGCACAACATTTGCAAGCCTTAAAGGGAAAGTATTCTTTAATGATGCACCAAACCCATATTCTCTTATTTTTTCTTCTCAAGTTTCTTAAGACAGCTAAATAACAAATTTCAATAAGTTTATTTCAAGGTGCCCTTGTTACAGTGTACAATAATTATACATTTAAGTACTGAACACAATTTACTTACTTACAGAATGGTTAGGGTTACTTGCATATGCATAATTATAAAAGCAAGTATATCTAATGTGTAACAAGGACACCGTAAATAATGTGTTATCCAAATTTGTAAACAACAGAACCTGTTGTACTGCAGTTGCTAATATTTCATGTCAATTCAGTTGTCTAATGCAAGCTTTCTCAGTCTTATAAGTAGTTTTTACTCCGACAGCAATCAGCAGGGACACAGTGTCCCAAAGTCATTTATTTTCAATGCAAGTTGGTGACTCAGTCTCCTGTGAGATCCTGTTGTCGAGTGTGGGCAAGACGGAGAAGTTAATGCTACTGTGAGTGATTTCACTGTTCTATAGGATTTGTCTTTGTCCACATAAAGCAATATAATAAAAGAATGATTTGTGGAAAACTGCACAGGAACCTGTCAGCATTCTTTATTCGTGCATTGATAATCGTTAATCTTGTTCATGATATAATGCATTGCACCCTGCTGCAATCTATAGAATGTTGATTGTGGTGAGTAAATAAGCTATACAAAATACATAAATAAAACCATTGTTTTATTAGTATTAGTATTATTATCATTAAACTCTTTTTTAAAGGGTTACTCCAACTCAAAATGCAAATTTCGTCAGTAATCACTTATCCTCATGCCATTTCAAACCTGTGAAAGCTTGGGAAAAAATGTTTGGATGAAAACCAGGAGGCTTGTGACTGTCCCATTGATTGCCAAGTAAATAACACTGTCTAGGTACAGAAAAGTATTAAAGACATCGTCAGAATAGTCCATCTGCCATCAGTTTTTCAACCATACGAGAATGTTTTTTGTATGGAAAGAAACAAAAAATAATGACTTTATTCAACAAATTCGGCATTTTAGTGTTACTGTAGCACCTTTTTGTAGAGAATCGATGCATGCAAGCGGCATATGCTGTCCGCGACACACAGATCCTCTGTTTTCATTTAAATCAAACCCTAAAACACTTATCCTTGTGTCGCAACTGTCACAGAAGAGCGAACGCTATTTAGGTGCAGCGTTACTCTCCAAAATGGAGCTATGCTACGCTTTCAAATTTGTTCATTCAAGTTATTTTTGTTTTCTTTCCGTGCAAAAAAACTATTCTTGTTGCTTCATAATGTTACAGTTGAACCACTGATGGCAGACACACTATTGATATAATGTCTTTCCGGACCACGACTGTGTAATTTACTTGGAGGTCAATGGGACAGTCAGAAGCCTTCATTTCTTGCAAAATATCTTCAGTTGATTTCCAAAGACAAACAAAGCTTTTACGTGTTTGGAACGACGAGGGTGATTACAAAATTTTCGTTATGGGTTAAAGTAACTCTTTAATATACTCAGCATAGACTAATACCAGTAAACTAAAAATAACCTTCAATATCTGCTAAAAACTGCCCTATAAGTGTGCATATTTAAAGGTTGAAGATTCCCAGAAAGAAAACAAGATAGTTAATTTAGTCATTGATCTAGATATTGCTTTACTCTTAAGATATCTCAGAAATCAATTTATCAGTGGCTTTAACAGGTTTGACATGTCTTAAGCCTCGCTGACAGAAAATCAATGGACCTAATTAGAGTTATCTACAATTTCTCTGAGAGATGATGACTCAAATAATAAGAACCTCGGAGATTAATAAACCAGAAAGTAATACTTAAGGGTTTTTGTGAGTTAGCGACAGGTAAAGAGATATGCCTAATGATACAGCAATGGAACTCCCTACCTTTGTGCCGTTTAACCTGTTTAATTGGTCTTAAATTTAATTGGCTTCCCTGTTGTTGACAGTGACAACAGAATTGTGCATAAATCCAACTGAATTACAACATTCATGCAGATAATGTTTTGACTTAGCAGCCAACAAAATAATGTAGATGTTTCACAGCAACTGATTGTGACTGTGCATCATTTGCACTGCTTCTGAGCCTGTGTGATAATTCTTTATTTAAATGGGTGTTTATGAAGTGCACAAAACCCCCACTCCCAGAGTCAAAATAAATGCAACAGTGAAGATTATTACCACCGAGCTGCAGTGTAAATATGCAGGAGGAAGGGGCACGAGTGGGGTAGTGCTTCATTATCTATCTGTCTGGCCTACACGCGGCCCTTCTTCAATCATAAAATATTGCAATTGCTGTCTCATTTCTGACTATCAATCAAGTGAGCCACAGTTTGCTTCTCTAATGGACTGCTCTGACTGATTCCTCTCTGTGCAGTCATCTGGGCATGGCAGCATTACGAGTCATGGCATATTAAATTACTGCAAGCAAAACTTCTCACACTCTTTACTGGGTGAAAGTGACACTGCAGGCATTGGAGAAATGGGGGTTGCGGGAACGTTGCTGGGATTATTTCGAGATATCATAAATTCATAATGTTCGCATGGCTGAAGTGCAGGGGAGTGTATCGGAGGAATGCATAAGTCATGCGATTGTCAGAGGCAGATGTTGATGCATGAAGTGGGGGTGGGACGCGAGGTGCTTCTGGCAGGGGGTTTGCACTGTGGTTCGCCGTCAGATAAGGAGAGAGGCCTCCCTAATTCTATCCGCTGGTTTAATGTGTTTTTAATGCAGCCTGTGACTTATGTTCCTGTCAGAGCACGCTGCCGCAGAGGGATTCCCAGACAGTAGTGGGCAGCAGGCGAAGACTCGGAAAGGTGGCAAAGATTAATCGACTAGCAGGGGCAAACGCAACTTGATCAAATGTGCATTGATGAGGAAAAAACACAGAGAGGGCAAAACCTATGGAGTGGAGACGAGACACAAAAGTCGTCTCAGCATTTCGTTAAATGGGCCCTGTTGTTCCACTGTGAATTAGCGGTACAGCGCTGATTGCCCCCAAAATGCTTGGTTTGGGTTCCAACATCCACAACCCACATATTTCCTAAAAATAACTTGCTTATCAAATCAGTGAACGTTTTTTGACTACAAAACCAAATGTGAACTTTCAAAACTTGGTAATACACCTTTTTCAAAGAAAATATTCTAGTTTTTGTATCAGAGCAAGCATAAAAAACTGGAGTTTCAGGTGTAGACTAAGATTTCAACATAGTCTCACCCCAACTCATCACATATTGAGGCTCATACTACATTTGCACCCCTATCGGCAACAGGACATTTGCATATTAACCCTTTCACACATGAGTTTAAAATATTCTAGCTGAGCCCCCAGAGTGATTTTGTTTTAGGCGAACGTTAATTTCGAATGGTAACCTAATTGTTTCCATGGTGACGCATGGAAACAATGGATCATTTTAATTTAGTTTTTTCTTTTTTCATTATAAATATTTACAAACATACTGACTACATTATGAAATATTTTATATTCTGAATTTGAAATATGTGCAAGTAAATATATTTGGTAGTTTAAACACTTTTATACTGATCGTGTTAGTTGATCTATACCGAGTGATGGGCGCTGCCATGTTAGTTCGCTCTGAATCCGAGCTGTGGGATTTACAACACGTAAATTAAATTTCTCTCCTCCCGACACACGTTAAAGTAAGAATACGGTAAAAGGGGAGAAGAGAAGAGTAAACTTAATAGTAACCTACACTATCTGTATATGCTATAAATAAAACATGTTGTCAGATTATATTTGTAAAGATCATTATTGCCGCTTCTATAGACATCAGCATGTATATTATAAACTACAAATGTATGGTTTTGCTAGTAATTATGCGTTTTTAAATGTATGATACCTACAATTAGCAGTAAATGGTTGAAAACACAAGATTTTTGTGATAACATGACAAGTGTTCAGCACATCCGATCTGTCTCTGCTGCAGCAAAAACGCGAGAGCAGATTTGAATTCTGCAGTTGGTGACGTGATCGTATGCGTGAAAGGGTTAATGTTTTGTACTATTTTATCTCACATGTGACTGGTAGGTTTAGGGGCAGGGATTGGGTTATGTGTTAATAAATGCGTAAATAATATAAATAAAACAGTTTTGACTGTTTACATTGAAAAGTCACATCCCTACATATATGCAATAATGGCAATGTTATTACCCAATATATTATTTAATTATGACAATAAAATCGCAACAGCATGTTCCAATTTAAAACAACGGAGGACCCTTCTCATGGAACTGCAAAATAACACTAAAGCGGTACCTTGAGCTTCCAAAAGCGACGCCAATGAGTCCTCACCAAGCCTTAATATGTGACGAGTTAGGGTGAGACTTTGTTGAGTATTTGGGAACAGAGATTTGCATCAGTCCTGTCAAACTTGTTAGTCTGAAATCTTTCCAGAAAATTATCCTGCCCCAAATTCTATGATGTTTGTGGGAGTCAGATTCAGAATCAAGTACCCCTAGTGACCACAATTCTGAATGATTTCATAGTTGCCATGCATTTGGGTAAATTTGCACTCTAACTTGACATGGTCTCACACATTTGAAATTTTTTGTAATTTTTATGAGTACAATCGACTAAGACAGGCTTCGTCAAATCTTACACTGGAGGTCCAATGCCATGCAGAGTTTACAGTAGCTCCAACCCTGATAAAAAACTCACCTACCTGTGAGTTTCTAATGATCCTTACACTGATTGACATGCTCAGGTGAGTTTGATTAGGGTGAGATCCAAACTCTGCAGTGTATAGAACCTCCAGGGTAAGATTTGATGAAGTCTGGACTAAGACAAAACACTAATTAGAAGCTCCTCGTTTAAGACCGACATTTAAGGCGACAGAGAAGAGAAGAAGAAATCCTTCTGGCCCATGTAAAAAAAACCCTTAAAACTTTTGGTGCCAGCACCCTAATGGTGCACAAATTGAATAAGTTTGCTAAAAAAGTGAAGTATACCTGAAATGTTTAAGAGGAGACTTCACTTACCTCTTTGATGTGGCTTCTTATCTCCCAGACCTGATAATACCCTTCCGCTAATCATTCAAGTAGGTGCAGGACGGTGCTTGGTTTCAAGCTGCATTTTAAAATGCATGTATTCCTTTCTCGAAGGCCCCAGGGATCATCCTTCCCAGGAAGCTGAAAGTCCAATAAAACTACCCACAGAGTAATGACATGCATTACTGCCGCATGCATGCATGCGATAGATCAGCTCCTGAAGGTGAAAGGAGACCAGGAAAGAAATAAAAAAAGACTCCTCCACTGCCCTACATCTTCAAGCCTGCAGCAGTAGCGTTCTAAAGGTGAAGGCTTCACAGTCAGCTGTGGCTGGCCTCAGCCTTGAGTCTCCTCATAAATTTGCACCCTTCTCACAGATGACTTCACACTAAGGTGTTGCCAGAGAAAGGTCACTCGCTGGCTGTGGTTTTATGATAGATAGATCCAAATCTGATACGCGAGTACCATTGTAGATGAGCACTATAGGCTGCTCTGCGTTATCTCTTGTCAATTATCACACAGATGGCAAAGTCGTGATTACTGATAGACCAATTTATCGACTAAGCAGATGGTAGAAATGATCAGACGAGATCAAAACCTAGATGGACTTTAGGTCATCTGCAGGTCACACTTACACTACACTATTTCTATCATTTAGAAATCTAGCATATCATTATCAATATACTTTAGTTTACTTCTTTAAATCGAGAAATTGCTACTAATCGTTGGGCTATCAGTGTCTGGCAATGGCTGCTTTAATGTTCCAAGGCAAATTCTGAGTCGCCTCATTGGGGATGGTAATTATGCCCCGTTTTGGGGCCCCATCAAATTCACACAAGAACCAATGCCACCATCCCTTCCACTCTCCGACTGGCTCATCTCTCCACTTATGGGGCATATGTTTCCAAAACCCATCTGAGGTGCAGAGGCTGATGAGCCATGTGGAAAGACCAAGCACAGTCATTCATTTAGAAATGAAATTACAGAAGCCCAGCGCCCACACTGCCTAGTTCTGCATCCCCCACCGCCCCACCTCCCCTTTCTACTCACGGAGCCAAAATGTGCCTTAGCATTTCCATAATTGGATTATTCCCCTACATATTCACACCCATTTTCAAACTGTGATATTACATTTGATCTAATGGTCACTGCAGAACTGCAGGTTGCATATTGGGAATGGTAAAATAGACAAGCTCAGTTTGATGAATTTGTGAACAGTAGAAGCTTTTGAAGTATGATTGCTTGTGCATCGGCACAACAATGGTGCTGGGAAGGGCTAAAGGTTATAAATTGGTCTGTATGTGTGTGTCATCGCTGGAGGCATTTGATCCCAGTGCTGAAATACAAACACTTTTTCTTTCGTTGTTTTCCTGCTTTTATATCAGAACATGATATTTGTGTTTTATTGATGTCTTTCTTCTCTGTATTACTCTTGTTGAACTCCTGGGACAGCATAGTCAAACCTGCCTGCATAATTCAGAAACAGAAGCTCGAAAAGGCCCTAAAACAGAGGTTTGCTTGAGTTAATGTCCAGAAAGAAATGTTACTGTAGCATTATTGTGGCCATATGATGTCACAACACTTAAAAACTGACTACTGAGAAACATTAAAAATGTTTTAGGCACTTTCAACTACAAAGAAAACAACCTTATCAAACTTGTTAAGGCAAAAAATTCTACCCCTTATTCATGAACAAATTGCATGATTTGCGTTAAAATTATAAAAAAAGTTTTATAAATTTACATTGATGGAGGAACCCGAGCTTAAACCCGAGCCAGACCAAAATATTACGGAAACCTCAACTCAACATTTTATCAATCTAAAGCTTTTGCTTCTGCAATTAAACTCCCTAAACACCCTAGAAAAAATTAATCCAATAATTTAAATAATTGGCAAATTAGTATTCAAAACAATTTGTTGATCAAATAATATTATTATATTTAATTACAAATGTATTATATACAATAACCATTTTTGTTTGTCCCAATAGTTGGACCTACTTTAATGAAGGCAATTACCTAAATTAACCAAATGAACCAAAATAAAAATGAACAAATTTATACAAAATGCAAATAAATAAATACAGATACATGAGCAAAAGTACTGGCAAACGAATAATCGTGATTAATCACATCCAAAATAAAAGTTTTTGTTTACATAATATGCGTGTGTGTGTGTTTGTGTATACGCAGAACCTGATTTTGCTGAGTTACAACACACAACATCTGTGTTGACCCTGGAACAACATTGTGATTAGCCAATCAGATTCGAAGAACCAGTTAATTGTTTTTGTGAAGTTTAGGCTTACAATCAGTGTTTGGTGCTTGTACATCAGTGTCAGTCATCTATAATTTCCTCTGATTTTAGGCAATACTCATGGGTAGGGTTAGGTTTAGGTGTAGAGATATGGTCAAAACAAAAATTTTGGAATAAAATGTTGTTCCAGGGTCAACAAAATATGTTAACCCAGGAACACGCCTAACTCAGCAAATTTAGGACGTGCGTGTGTATACTGTGTATATTTATTATGTATATATAAATACAAACTCATACAGTATGTATTTTGAAAATATTTGCATGCATATTTTCATATTTTTATATCGCATGTGCCACTCTTGTCTCGCTCCAAAGACTCTTATTGTGTAGTTTTTGGTCCTCATTGCGTCTGTGTTCCCTTGCCCCTTGTTAGTCCTCTTGACAACTGATTAACTCCTCCCTCTTGTTATCTCGTCATCCTGTGTATTTAAAGTCCCCTTTGAGATTCAGTCCCCACAGAGTATTGAGTGTCCACCCTCATAAAAATGTTTTCCCTGTGCTAAGTCTTGTTCTGTTATTGATCGCCTGTGTACACTGACCTCCGCCTTGTTTTTGGATTATTGTTCTGGGTTTTGCCCCTTTTTGGATGTTGTTAGCTGATGGACCATCCCATGCAATCCCTCTGGATTATTCTTGTGTTTTGACTCCTTTATACCTGTTTGCTAATGTCTGATGCCACTGTTTTCTCAACCTCCCTAAGACACAAAAAATGCAGCAAACAAGATGGGATATGGGGGCCGTATCTCAATTAGGTCAGTTCTCGAGAATGTTTTAGATAAGCATTGTGAAAATAAGCAAGTGAATATTCATATATTCTCTTTGATGTGCAACCTCAGGGAGAATCAAGCCCCGCGATGGCATATTTTGAGTTCACTGACAGAATGTTGTGCGTGTTACGTGTAACTCTGGAAGTCTATTGCTAATGAGTCACAGGTGAGCTCAGCCTCAAGTACCCTCGCCGTCACACGTTACCATGGTAATTTCGAGAAGGTTAGGATTTATGGACACACACACAGTCATTGGTGAACTCTCCATCACAAACGCACACTCAAAACACACTTATTGACAAGTATTTTAACAGACTGACTCGCAGCTGTTTACACACACATTTCCCAGCTGCAGTCACCTCATCACCCAGCACAACACATGCACAGACGCTTAATTACTCTAACATAACTGGACAGTCAAAGGTTCAGACATCATTACAAGGTGACTTTAGTGCCTTTCGTAATTTTGTTTCATATTTCAAAGCAGGCTAATTGATTTTTTTTAGGTGCAAAAACAGACATCTCAGATGTCTTTCACAGAATTCTTCCCAGAAATCCATATTTCAAGAGCCATCGGAAAGCTGAAAACGTGCTGTATTGCCTTTCAAATCGACCTCTGTGCTTTTTAACATTTTACAAACCTAATAGGAACTCATGTGCATGTCGATAGTGATGCCTTGCCCTTGCTGCCCTTGCTATATATATACTATATAGGTGAGGAATCTTCATACATAAATACTGCACATTGTTGATTATACATTATTATGAAGACTATAGTTAGTAACATAATCCAAGCAATTTTGAGATAATTAATAAATATTTAACTGACTGACTGGCTGAAAGCTGAATTCCGGCTTCATGACTGACCTACGACTCAACATATGATGTAAGTTGCGTCATACGTTGAGTCAGAAGTCAGCCAACTATAGTCAGTCAGTTATAATTTTAAAACTAGAAATGTTTTTTTACAAAAACCCATCGATCTGCTTCAGAGGACATATGATAACCCACTGAAGACAAATAGGTTAGTTTTACATTGCAGTACTTGCGGATATATTTGATGTGCGGAGATTCAAAATAATGGCCACTATCCACTTGCATTTTTTTTTTTTACATTACATTCAATCACATATAATTAAATCAACACCATTAACTGACATTAAACTGTAAACATGCAGATGTAAATTATTGAAATCTTAAATTCCTTGGATATATTTCAAGTCAAAATGAAATTATTTCATGTCATGTTTTGACTGACTAAATATTTGGAAGTCCATTTAAATAAAGAACTAGGAAGAATGAATATATTGTGTATTATATGTAATATAATTCATTAAATGTCACAGTAATCTGATTATGAGCGTTATGAAATGTTATGAAAAAAACGAGTTCTTGATTTTTGGAATATGATTACACAATCCAGATTATATGTTATCAGTTATATCTACTGTATGTTCATTTCCTATTGGGTTATTTGCATATGAAAATGTTTCAATAATTTTTTAGGAATGTGCGTATATCATGCTCATGAATCATTATCAGAGGAGTCTTGAAGTCACAGTAAGACCCTCATGAATTTTTGGAAAAAACTAAACAAAACACAAAAACTAAACATGTGTAATACATACCTGTTATCTTTTAGCATGTACGTCAGAGTGTATTACAGGAAAAGGCCTATTAATGAAATTGAATGCTAATGAAAAAAACAAACAAAACATGAAATGGAATGGTGCCAAAATTGACTGTAGCAAACAGTTGGTTTTGCATCACTGAACTGTTTGAAATTATATGTCATTTGTCCCACGGTAATGCATTCAGCTGCCTGAAGTTATGACTGATGGACCAGTCACCCTTCCTGCCATGAATTGCAATAATGCATTGATTATGCTGAATAATCAAATTATTCATTCAACAATCAACCGCTGTTGGCAGGCAGATATGCTGTAATGTACCGCAAGAGTTCTGCCTTGGGCAACATTATATATATGACTAATCAGGAGATTATGGTTTGCATGCATTCTTATGCTGTGTGAAAAACATACTTTTTCAAGGTATTAAAGCCAAATAAGCAGAAACCAACACAATGCATTTAAAATTAGCCCTAGCTGCGCTGAATGTGATTGGCATGTGATTGGCAGAACCCCATCATTATTTGATAAATATTTTATCTGTCTTAAATAAAATTTGTTTATCGCCTTCTCTTTTTTTTTTAATGAAACGCAGTAAATTATATGGCTAATTTGCATTAATAAAAAAAAAAGCTTAATTGAGCTCAAAAACAAAAAAGGGTGATTTAATTTAAGCAGTGTGGCGGTTGGTGCATAAAGCGCAAAGTTTTAAGTGGATGTGACGCAAACATTGTGCAAACTTGCCTCACAATTTTGTGATTGATGTCTTCAAAGGAAAGCTATTTATTCTCTTATTCTGAGGGTATGTTGTAAGCTAAATTTAATTTGCATTTCTCTCCAGTAGTCACAAGTCGTGTCTCCATTCAGTCCTAAGATAAGTCGAAAAAATATTTAATTTCACGCCTTTTACGGTGGCAAGAATAGAGCCGAGCACGTGTTTCATCATTTTTTACGGCTTCACATCTCCGCTTTTTCTTTTTTTTGCAATTTCTGTCGGAGTTCATTGTAGCATTTCTCAGCTGAGTGTTTGTTCATTTCGAATGCACTCACTTCAGGCAGACGTCTGGATGCTTGAACGCTGCCATCTGTTGAGTCAGCAGCACGGAAACGTTCAAAATGCAGAGGCTGCTGCACACAGCTCGTCAACTGGAAAGCCGTGAAGCTCAGCTACGTTACGTCAATATGATTAGTTTAGAATCATTTCCTTTGGTAAATGTGGGACAACCAGAATGATTTACCTTTCGATTGCTCTGTAATGAGAAAACAAGGTCTTCGCTGCTTGAATGACAATTTGAAGTAGACCTCACTGAAAATCCTTCAGTACTACACTGGATCAAAAGACAATCCAAAAAATCTTCTTATAGACAAAAAAACTTAAAAGTATGTGTTTCCCTTAACAACTAACATTTCAGGCACACAGAACTAATCACAAGTAGAGATTAATAAATAAATAAATAAATAAATGAACTTTTCTGAAATCAAACTTTGTTGAAATTTAATCCACTTCTTTTTCATCCTTTATCATTCCAATTTCAAAGGTCTTGGCATTTTTCTCTAAACAAGATGGCCGCCAAAGGAACAAGGAACACAACAGGGCTGCTGTAAAAATAACCCTCCACCCTCTAGAGGAAAATGGGGTTACTGTATTTCTTCCCCACTTCTCTGTAGACCCTGTCAGATTAAAGGTACTAAAAGTTCATATCTATTTATACTTTGAAATGATTATCTGTAAGCCAGCAGAGAGAGCTATCACCTCTACACCGACTGTTATTGCTCCCTCTGTTTCCTGTTTGGTAACTTCCTGTTTGGTGGCCATTTAACCTGGGCCATGCCAAACAGAAGGGACAAAGTAATGTTTTGCTGTTGCAGACTCTTCCAAGCATTTTCTATTTTTGACCTTGGAATATTACCATGTGTTTTGCTGCATGTCCTGACCATTGCATGTTTCTGGATTATGCTTCTGTCTCGCACTTAAATATTACTGTTTTGTGGTATTTGGCCTTCGCCTGTTTTGACCATGATGTGTTGCCAGCAATCTGAACTCACGCAGAGGTCATATTGAAATTGACTATGACGAGTTGAGCCAGTTACAGACAGAAAGCATAAGACCCTGTAATAGCCAGCCCCCCCCTGCTATTGGTACTGAAGTATGATATGATCTGGACACAGATTTTGTGGAAATGTTAGACTACATTAATCTACTAGAAGAAAAGATTTTAGAAGAGATTGGAATACACCAAATATAACAATTTGTTATTGAAGCCGTATCATGCCAATTACATAATGAATAGAAAGCCAATTAAGAATAAAATTCATTTAATAATTCAGACCCCTACAGGGAGACACACCCCTCTTCAGCAGAATACATTTCTGCAAAAGTTTTTAAAATACAAGTGACCACTTTACCAATTGCACTGAGACCTTTAAAATGAAAAAGTACATGAAGGGTTATTATTATGAACTCTACAGTAGATAGATACAGTAGATGTATGACAAAAGTATAGTTACTTGAATATCTGACCCTCCTTCAGTCAGCCTTTTATGAACTGAGCCACAGGCCGAGGAAGGAAGGATGGGTAAAGAGTCCCATTAGCAAATGGACTTTCCCCCAGATCTCTTTCCCAGATTTGGGGTTTAATGCTTTATTGTATTAAGAATTGTATTGTAAAGAAATAAATTCACTCTTTACAGGCATATTGTGATGGGAGGAGCTTACGACAGACAAAGTCAAGTGGCCTCAGATTTATTGAACAGAAAATACAAAATAAAGTATCCAAGGCCGAAGAGAGGAACTGGTGTCCTCATTGTGCTGCAGGGGTAGTGAAAGTTGGGCAGTGTTCGAGGCGAAAGGGTCCGGAGGGGTAAGGGGCGGAGTCTGGCAGACTCCCCTCTTAGCATGGTGTTGAGGTGATGAGGTGTGCCTCATCACATGCTGCCAAACCTGATCGCTTGTGCACCTCTCCTCTCTCACACTTCTTCCCACAGCTTCATTCTTGTTTGGCCCATACGACGCTCAAGGGCAATAAAAATCCCTGCATCCTGGCTCGTCAGCAGTGAATGGGTGCGGTCTTCATCCGGACCAGACTGGTCTCTCGGGGAGAGGCACGCTTGGCCTATTACAGCGGTGGTGATGAGGCTCCATACACCACAGGTGTGCCTCATCGCACGCCGCCAGAAGTGATCATTTGTGCGCCCCACCTATCTCACACACACCCACTCCCGTCGGGAGCCTAGTGAAGGGCGGAAAATAAGGCACGTGGGTGGCGATGATGGACAGGGGAGGCAGCTGACTTACACATTTAGTCTCTCTCAAATAATATTAATAATAAAAAACACTGACTCAACTTCCTGTTCATGTTTTTAATCACACTCAGCAACTGATTTTATGATGCATCTAAGCTTATGGGAAGAATATAGAAGATATAGAGTTGAAATGGCACATACTGCTGCCTGTAAGCCATCTCCCCTGTGTTTGACTGCAGGCTATTAATAATGCATCGAATAAGACACCTTTGTTTATTAATTCATATGTTGTTGTCACAGCATATGTCCTTTAGGATCAAGATTTGTATATTTTCTCAAGGTAACTTTATGAACCGTAGACATGTAAAAATGATGATTATAGATGTGCAATTGTTTATATCAAGATCAAAACCCTTATATAAAGATAATATTAAAGAACACACCTCCAATTAGGCAGTCAATAACAAATAAAGAGCAAACAGGTTATTACAAATATGTATGATTAAATGTGTATTATGCACAAGCGATACTCCAATAAAATTGTTTTATATTGTTTATATCAGTCTCAAGCAAGATCTCAGTAAATATGTAAATAGATTTGAACTACACTGTGCTTAGTACGAAATAAATGTATTTGAAAGCTAATTGCCTTTTGTTTGTTCAGATTCAAAATCAAAAATGTTTTGCCTTTGGAAACTAAATTGATTGTTCTTATGTTGATGCAACACATTTAAATTTAAGTTTTTTCCCTCAATGTAGTAAGATTTGGTGTTTAAATCTTCCGTTCTAAAGTAATTAAATATTTTTCTGTAGGCATTATCTCCTATAATTTCCCTGCTGCTGTCATTATTAATTGCTTTAAAAAGCAAGTTTTAATATGTCTTACTGCAATTATTCATAACGCTATCATAATCAGACAACTGTCTGTTCAAAAGGAAAACAAAGTTACACCACGTAGAGAATGGACCAAAAATAGTGGTTTGTTTAAAACTTAATAAAGTCATAAAACTTAATGAGTTAAGTTAAAGTTAAAACTAATACAAAATATTTGTAAAATGAGCTTACCTTACTGAAAAACATTGTTAAAATGCAAACAGCACTGACTTTCATGAATAAAGCACAAGCTATAATGTTACGTGCAAGGCTGCACTTGTGTAGTGTATTTCCCACTGTGTGTCTTATTGATTTTCATTGATTTCAGTTTGCCACTTAACACGTACCCCACACTCAGGCAAAACAAATATCCTGGACTAAACCCTTGTACAGCTGAGTCCTAGACTTCCTATGTGCAGCAAAGAGTCATGGTTCATAACAGGATCTTGTGCTAAACCATTCTTTGCAATGAGTCCCCCAGGGCTTTGTACTAAGTCCGGTGTTGTTTTCCTTCTGACCCTATACTGCATTGCTCAACATTAAAAGCATAACATCATTAAGTTTTCATTTCCAAAGGTATTGGACTCATCGCCCAGAATTAGATGATGGCAGATTCACAAATAACTTCTGGTATTTTAATGAAAACAAAACAATAGAGATGATTGTTGACTTTCAGCAGTATAGAAGTGCACATAGGGCACCAAAAGAAGAAAAAAAAGGCAACTTCTTCCACTTCCAGTTTCGAATGTCCCATAGCCTTCTGAAAAAGCCACCAGGGATAAAAAATTTACTAACTATAGAGTATAAAAAAAAATTAACAAATAATATTTGGATACATTTTAATTGTGATCAACAGAGATAGAATCCTTTTTAGTCAGCAAGACTCCTACAGTGTTTAGAGATACACAATCATTTTAAACACAGATTTTAAAGGTACCAACAGAAAACATAGGCAAGTGCAAATTTAATTCAGGGCATTAATAGCACCACAATTACACGTTTACAAATTGCTTAATTGTATTTCCAATTAACTCTGCATATTAAATTATAATATTTGCTTTAAAATTACATACTTCACCAACAAATGCTTGCATTAAGGGCATTTTATCCTAAAAAGTCAAATAATTTGTCAATTAATTGTTGTGAAGTGGCTGTCTTTTTGTGACAGAAATGCAGTATCTGAATCTCATAATATAACATATTTTGCACTAATTGTATCTTGGGAAATATAAATTTCTTCTTAAAGAATGCAATGATTTTTCCCTGACCTTCATTCCTCGTTTCCCTGAGCGTGACCTGTGATAATTAACAGCTACACGCAGCCCTCCAGAGACGTACAGATGTACGCTGTTGATTTCGCGCTCTTGTTTTTGCTTGTTCTATTGGTAGTGTGGAACAGGCTGTGGGCGGCCGGCAAATTAGAAATCCTCTGTAAGCTCAATAATTAGCTGCACACCCTTGAACCTGAGGAAAATTCCTCTGTGACACGAATGAATTGAAGCTTTTTCCAGATATCTTACCCAGAGAGTTTGGTGCATGTGCTGGGAAGGAGAACCAACAGATGTCAGTCAAAACTGAGCTCACCGAAACGTTTCAAGGACATCTGGACACAGCGGTATGTGCTGCAACCATACAATACAGAACATGTTGTTTTATTCAAAAGAATAAAACAGAAAATATAACCTGTATTTAAAGCTTTGGAAGAATGCGTTAGAAATAATCCAATCCTTTACTCTGTCAGAATTGTAAGGAGGGGATTTACAAAGCATTTGGCAACAATTTACACAATGTGTACATGAGGAATAAATGTCAAAATATGAGATTACACTAAGAAAACAACCGAGACACGCTCAGAGTGGAAATTCAATATGGTTCTGAAGTGGATTACAATATAGAATTGCATGAGGGAATGTAATGAGGGAATTGGTGTTAGGCCTACACACAGTACTGCAAGCTAATAAACTCAGATCAATATTTTATGTTTAATTTATTTGGCGGTAATCAGTGGGATAATTGATCAGATTGATCACTTTTGGTTAATTTATACAGTATGGCTGTTTCAATAGCAACCCTTTTACACCAAAATTAACTATAAATATAATAGTTCTCCGTCTTGTAATTATAAAGTTTTATCATTCATTTTTTGTCATATTTTATTATTTTGTGACAACGCATTTACATTAAGTGATGTTTCTTTTGATTATATCTGCAGATGTCTATGAATCGCAAAAAACTTAATTTCTCGTAACTGCTCAGCATGCAAACAGAACCTTATAAATCAAAGGCGGTGCTATATTTACATGCACAACCACATAATAAAAAAGGACATTTGCGGTTTAAATGCTGAAGGGGCCTTTAAAGCAGGTTGGTTTTTGATTGGTTGTCATTGTTTTCAGAGTTCATAAGGTCAATTTCAATTCGTAAATGTCATTTTAATTCACTCAGTTTTAACCTGCGATACCCAGTTGGTGGTCCATATAATTCTTTAAAGCTTTCCCAAATGTCCTCAAGTAAGGTTATTGTTGTTGGAATCGCTTTTCCTGGCTTACCAAAATGCCACTGAGGTTTGCTTATGGTTTTATTGTACCTCTTCATCAATGCTGTCACTTTCAGATAGGCTCCTCTCAAGGTACTTGACATGCGTGGGAAGTGCACTACAGATACGTTTCCTCAAGAACTATGGACACTTTGGGTTGTTGATGGACAGGCCAATTCTAAAGTGGCTGCAGGTGGTGGCAGAGAGATTATACTTTAACTAGTTCAGATCTTAACCAGACAGCTGACCGCTGTGGTGCACTGATCCCATACCAGTGAGGTCATCAGCTGCTATGTGTGTCTCTATAATTTACTTTTATAGCTAAAATGCAAAGGGTAGTTAACAGTTTAGCAGCATATACTTAATATAGACATCCATAACAATATAGAAATTATATATAATAAGAGATTTTGAACTTAGGAGGTGTGCCTCTTTTATATATATAGACAGGTCCTTCTCAAAAAATTAGCATATTGTGATAAAGTTCATTATTTCCTGTAATGTACTGATAAACATTAGACTTTCATATATTTAAGATTCATTACACACAACTGAAGTAGTTCAAGCCTTTTATTGTTTTAATATTGATGATTTTGGCATACAGCTAATGTTTATCAGTACATTACAGAAAATAATGAACTTTATCACAATATGCTAATTTTTTGAGAAGGACCTGTGTATATTTATATATATTGTTAGAAGATATTTCTACCTGGTCTCATGGCATAAACGTACATTAATGAGTTTTTAAGCGAGACATGAAATACGTTCCAACAAATACATATCACTGTAGTTTCCAAAAAAAAAAAAGAAACACTAGAGGAAGTAAAACCTTTTATTGCTTTTCAAAAAACTTTACAGAGTTTCGATTAATAAAGCGTAATTTTTTCACAATTATTTCAAAACAATATTTATATGATCAGTATGCTGAAAATATATCATCACGACCTCATGAATCTCCATTCTGCTAGAGATAGAGGAGCAGCTCGGCATCGGCACTGGTGCTTTAGCTCTGGCTCTGCTGGGCCTTTTCATCTGATGCCATCACTTTCTAAATTGCACTGGTGATAATGGAAGCGGATACAGTCATTTTCAAATGGACTTGCACTTATCATCGATAGTTTCGTTTGCTAGGGATGTTACTTCTCGTATTGTCATTCACCTCACGTGTCAGTCTGGTGGGCTTTTGATCGCTGGGCTGTGGGCCAGGTCAGAGTGTGATTTAAGGTTTCTTTCATAGTTAAAGAACTCCCGGTGCATTGGATTTTAGTGTGCCGAGTGCTTCTGGAGGTCATCTGTGTGAAAAACGTGCTGCATGTGTGCTGATGTATTTATCCCAGCTAAAGCATCATTAGAAATGCACTCCACACAGAAGAACTTTGATAGATGGATTTAATAAGCAATAAACCACTCGAGGCTGTGCATTACAATGAATTTTACCACAGTTTAGGGTTGTTAAAAAGACCCTTAATCATGGTAAAAATCAATGTAACATATGGGTTCAAGTGCCTTATGGCTTTCTTTAAACGGAAGCAATGGCAGTATGATAAAAGACCAATGTTTAATAAGCCATTAAAAGTACTAATAATGGCAATAAACAATTTTTCTGCCAAACAGTTTTTCTTTTCTTTTTTTTGGCATAACTCTAGGCTGCTTTCGGTTGCTAAGCAATGTAAATATAGACGTCAGTTCATGTGATCACTTTTGCATAAATGTCAGTGATTTTACAATGACTTGGAATTTTTGGGAACGTTTTTGCTTTTACTGTGACAGTAAAGCACCCTTTCCCTTCAAACTTCAATTACTGTGCTACAATAAAATAAATACATTTTACTGAAAAAAATGCTACCTCTTTGCTTTATTAGTGTCCATACAGACATAATTATGCTTTCACATAAAAGCCCTATATAAATTATAGTTTATATATATTTACTATATATATATATATATATATAATTATAGTTTAGTTTATAAAGCCCTATATAACTATATAAACTAAACTGAAGAACAAAAATAACATGATCTATTTTAGAAAATCCTTGTATAATAATAAACCATAAATCATTACTATTGTCACAAGCAGGAAGCTAGGAGACGTTGAGGTTCATGTGCAGACTGTTTATTCAAGACCCACAGAGTAGAAACAGACAGGCGATCAGGGTCAATTCCGGCAAACATCAAAGGAGGAGGCAGAGCAAGAGAGTGGTCGGAGTCCAGGCGTTGGTCGGTAACAATAAATCCAAAGAGACACAGGAAACACGGGTGACCGAAAGACAGTGCAGTGGACAGTGGCAACACACAAACACTTCCAGGTTATATACACATAAAACTAGGTCAGTGGGTGGAGCCAACAATGAAACACCATGACAACAAACAAGGGGGGGTGAGATATTAACGGGAACCGTGACAACATATGAGATAGGTGTATGAATGAAAACAGACACAAAACATACACACACAGATTGCAGGGAGCTGGATTACCATCAGCAGGCTGGGACATCCAGCTGATCATTATACACAACTATATTACTGTTCATATTATTGCACTTAATTTTTGATTATTATTATTATTATTATTATTATTATTAAATTTACAGCAATTGTTTGCCAGTAATAAGATAGTGAAAGTAATAAATAATAGAATATAATAATACAACAATAAAACACTAATAATAATAATAATAATAATACAATATATATTCTGTAAATAACTTAATGATTTGGGGTGAAATATATTGGCAACAAAGTCCTTCTGGTAAATCATAATATTGTATGTTGTACAATGTAATGTATGTTCAAGTTATTTTGTTTGAAAAATAACAATAATACATAAAATAAAATAAATAAATACTTTGTTGAAGAATTGCATGTTTCATTCCTCAAGGAACTCAAAGGAGACACATTATAACTAATTTTAGGGATGGGGTTAGGTGTAGGTCATTCTAATAAATTCATACTCAATTGCAATTCGTAAAATACGTACGAATAGTTCATGGGACTGTGTATCGGAAAAGCTTTACAGATTGAGCAAAAATTTCATGAATTCGTAAGTGAGGTTGTACGAATTTGTACAAGCTAGCCACCTCGTAAAATATGTACGAACTGCCATGGGAACGGATTATAATCAAGCTAAACGAGTATATTACCACAAGCTTTATGCAAATTATTCATCAACAGTATACAAAAAGTAGACAAAATTATTCACAATAAAACAGTTTCTAATATCAGTTTACTTGATATTGCACACCCCCAACTCAGAGCAGCAATACGGTTTCACGCATTCTCAATTCATAAATGTTATTATTCCATCATTATTTAACCCGGACAGTTTTTAGTGAGATGCACTGAAATGTGGCCAGACTTCCTAATGCAGGTCCAAAGTAGAAAGTCTCTTAAAAGACAGTGATAAACAAAAATGTGGCTGTCAGCTTGGAGTAGGTACATCTCAAGATGAAGTTTTTGTCATGATACAGCCCATAAAGCTCCAGGGACGAGAAGCCAGATGAACTGCTCAGCAGGCCAGAATTACGTTCAAAGAAGAGTTATCTCACTTATGCTCTGTAACATGCTGTAAGTAGACACACAGCTGTCATCTGCTCTGACAGTAATCCCTTATAAGAGCCACTGTGAGCGTGTGTATCAGGAGCTACATATGTCAAATGGTAGAAACTCCCACTGCGTGTGTTTATGTTGCTGCAGCTTGTGGACTCCACTATCACATCAAGAATTAAACCAGTGCCTTGGTCTTTTAGTTTTAAGTTTTAATACTTTTAGAAACAGTAAAAATTGAATGAAATATGTTTCAATATAGTGGTCAGTAGGAGACAAATGCAAATACAAGCCTGTCTTAACCAAAGAAAAAAACGACTCTATAGGTTGTTTGTACAAGCACCTTATTATGACCTATTTTTACATTTTAAAGTTATGTGCCCTCTATTGGGCATAAAATCAATGACAGTGTTGTGTACATATTTTAATAGGTGTAGTTTATATGACTGACCACGCTTAACCCACTCCTAAATCTACCTAAAAATAGTGGAAAACAAAGATTTGTAGTGCATATACATACTCTGGGAACAAACCCATGATCGCAAGATCACACGATTACATACCATGGTATATAGCACAATGCACTACTAACTGAGCTACACGAAACCTGAATTACGAGTCTGACACAGATAAGAGTACAAAACATTTATACGTGAATGTTCTGTTGCCAACACGCTCTGATGGATCGTAGTTGTACTGGTTGGAGGACAGGTTGGCAAATATAATATTTGTGTCACAAGAAAGTCAAGAAAAGTAAAGAGAACTTTCTTTTTATGGTGTAAGTAACTTTATAAACTTATCATCACAGTCCATAAATGAAAAAAAGCTAAACTGAAGTGCTTTGCGGCTAGTTTGTGCTTAATTGGTTTGGGGAGTGTGAGGTTCATTTGAAAGTACATATTTCATTCTTTGTAGATATATTTTTCATGTTTACACAGAATTGTGTGCTCAATTTAACAGAGACTGCAGAAAGCACATCCTGCTTTTATTATTTTACAAAAGCACAATGGTTTGTTACTGTGATTGAACACAAAAAACATAGAGCCTTTGCAGATTTGATGAAGATGTATTAGTCTTATCCGAGTGACCAAAAATGACTATTTCAACAGCAAGTGATCAAGACGGTGATTCCATCTGTCCTGCAGTGAGTGCTAAGCTGGTATTCAGCTTTCACGTTCTGCACAGACACTTGAGTACCGCATGTATGTGTAGGTTAGCATTAGATTGAGTTGCTGCTACTAACATATTTCGGATGACAGGCCGTATTTGAAGTTGATGAATGATTACTCGAGTGTTTGCGTGTAATGCCCGGTATACTGTGTTGCCACAAAGAGCAACTGTTAATGATCTGTCCATCATCGACTGTGGGACTTGGCCTGTGGGTTTTTATTTTCATTTTTTTCTGCGACTAATATCATTTCGGTCAACCAAGTCTATTTTCAATGTTCCAGCATTAACTATTTTACATTTTTGTGAATTTGTGTGAATTAGCAGGAACTATCCAGCGATAGCTAGGTTTAGTGGTGGATTTTCAAGCTAGCTTTTTTTATCCAAAAAATTCTCCATACAAAATTGCCACCTCTGGAAATAGTTTTTTCATGAGATCAAGTTGTCTTGGAAGCTATTTTCAGACTGTTCTTGATTGAACATTTTGCTCATAATAAAAAGCAAGGTTTTGCTCAGAAGTACTGTAAGGGCCAGTAGATCTCTGTGCATTGTATAAGGCATTTTTTCGTGCTCTCTGATTTTCCCCTGTTAGTGGTGTAAAGTACATAGGTGTTTAGCTAGTTTGCAGTGTCATTTCTCCTGTGCCTACAATCAAAGGCTAAAACCATCTGCGGAGGCCAATTCAACACAGCAGGATGCAACTAGAGGATGGAACGTCTCTTTTTTTGAACTCCAGGTCTGTGGCTTCTCAGATGGCCCTCTATGAGATCTGTAGAAACGAAGCTTCTGGTGGAAACAACAGTGCTGGCAGTAGTTTCAGCATACAAAAATGTGAATAAAAAAAAAAAAAGAAGGATGTTGTTCCACTTATAGGTTCTTCTGATCTTCTGCTCCTGAATACCGCTACAACATTTGCAGGGAATGGTTTTAGATTAAGCCGAACACACTTTCAATGCCTAAACATTGTTCAAGAAACAAGCAAACTGGATCAAACTGGGTCATTTGCACAGTGTTTCACTTTTAGCGATTGGAAGTGAAGGAAAAATGGTGGAATGCAAATGGACTGAATGGGACAGATTGAATTCAAATTGAACTGCTGTTTTAATGGTTGGTTAGAGCAGCTCTTTTGGTTGCGTTCGATCTTTAGACACGCGCCGCTTAAGGAAATCAGAAGAAGTTGAACACAGCTGCTATGTCGCAGTTTATTGTTCCACATCCATGAGAACAGTTTGATCACCTCAAGCTCAGTAGGCTGGTCGAGGAGTTTTTAGTAAGCCCAAATGAATACAATTTCCTTTTTATGTGACCTAATAATTGAGTTTAATAGCACAGATAGAAAAAGCATATGAGAGACTGTGAGAAAGAGAAAAAAGAGAGAACTCGTTTTATTATTACCTTATGCATCAGCAATCAAATGTGAATTTAAAAGAAGCCACACTTGCGAGTTCGAAGCAATCTTTCATTTTGATTCAAGTCTATTTCCAAGACATTTGTTGCATATTTAATGCATGTCCTCATTCTGAATGAGGGGAATAGCTAATCAGGGCATGAATATTTAATTTCCTCAGTTTATTCACCTTGAATCCCAATTTACAGGGCATGGGAAGACGCTGACATGTGTAATAATTCATATAATACCTGATTTTCTTTTTTTAAAGCACTTTGTCGTATGATTAGGATGGGAAAATGAACAGTAATAAAAAGCTTTAAGGATTCGTTTGTGCATTACAGCCAGGTTATGAGCAACTTGCCTCGTGCACCTGCTGTTTCCATGGTGATTGTGATTGGATAGGTAGTGGGTAGTTAGCACGAGACCCAATCAGGGTCTATTGGCGGGGAGGGGTGCTGGAAGACAGTTAGCCAACACAGGGATGACACTTCGATAAATCAAACGCCGGGCAATCAGAAAACGATCTGGAACTAATTGCTCACGGTGAAGAAGAGACGTGAAGAATCATTGATTACTAGCCTTGGACGCAAAAAGATCTAAGTGAGGTTAGCTTCATATGATTTCATAATAAACAAAAGTTTACGGTGATGATCATGAACATCATCGTAGTTCAGGCAAATAACTAGTGGGGGGAAAAATGACACAGAATAAATAAATAGAAATTTTAAAAAGGTAAAAAATTCATGAATATTAGCATGTGTTTTAGTCTCTGACAAGTTGGAAGTTTTGAGTAATTATATATTTTTCTTCCTGCATTCTGATATTATTTTGTGGTTTTATGTCATAACTATTCAACTA